>CAKNYM010051003.1:291568-313640 GCA_932195095.1 Andricus curvator
AATTTTGTAAAAAAACTCACTGTGCGGCGATCACCCTTCATTGAATATATATATATATGTATTATTATTATTTATTATTTGTATTTATTCTGCATGATGTACTTATATGTCGAGTTTTATGAACATAGGGTTTGATGTTTGTGGGTTTTCTGCTCGTTGGTTTGAGGTTTGTGGATTTGTGGTTTTAGGTTTATGTGTTTGAGGTTTGTGGGTTTGAGGTATAATTTTTGTGGGTTTCAGGTTTGTATGGTTGAGGTTTTTGGGTTTGAGGTTTGTGGGTTTACGGGTTTCAGGTTGAATTTTTGTGGGTTTGAGGTTTGTGGGTTTATGGGTTTGGGGGTTTGAGGTTTGTTGGTTTGAGGTTCGTGGTTTTGTGGTTCGGAGGATTGTGAGTTTGCTATTTGTGGGCTTGTGGATTTGTGGTTTTGGGTTTATGTGCTTGAGGTTTGTGGGTTTGGGGTTTTAGATTTATGGATTTGTGAGTTTGAGGTTTGTAGGTTTATGGGCTTGGGGGTTTTATGTTTGTGGATTTGACGTTTGTGCGTTTGAGGTTTAATTTTTGTGGGTTTGAGGTTTGTGGGTCTGAGGTTTGTGGGTTTGAGGTTCGTGGGTTTGAGATATGTGGGTTTACGGATTTTGGGGTTTGAGGTTTGTTGATTTGAGGTTTCTGGGTTTGAGGTTTGTGGGTTTGCTGTTTGTGGGTTTGTAGATTTGTGGTTTTAGGTTTATGTGTTTGAGGTTTGTGGGTTTGAGGTACAATTTTTGTGGGTTTGAGGTTTGATGTTTGTGCGTTTGAGGTTTGTGGGTGTGAGGTTTGTGGGTTTGAGGTTTTTGGGCTTGAGGTTCGTGGGTTTGAGGTTTGTGGGTTCACGGGTTTGGGGATTTGTGGGTTTGAGGTTTGTGGGTTTGAGGTTCGTGATTTTGAGGTTTGTGCGTTTGAGGTTTGTGAGTTAGATGTTTTTGTGTAAAGATATTACCGATTTCATGGTTTTATAAGTTTCGGAATTTCGTGGTTTAGCTACCTTCGCAAGTTCATATTTTTTTAGGTTAGTTTTTTTGCCGAAAACTAAAAGAGTAGCAATGCTACATAAAATTATAATTCGTTACGAGTATTTGAAAAAAATTGTATCACAATCGGTCAAAAATTGAGCAGTCAGCAGAATTTTGAACAAAATTTTGTAAAAAAACTCACTGTGCGGCGATCACCCTTCATTGAATAAAAGAAAGAAACAATAATCTTTCGAAGTGAACCGAGTGGAACCTAAAAACAGCATATAACTGCAAGCTACAAGAACTGCAATTTCTTTGGAAGTGAAAAAAAAATAGTTAAAAGAGAACATTTTTGAGCATCGGCTTAGATTGTCTAACCAGAGAACAAAGTTTAGAAACTCGAGTGGAAAGATTACAAAGGTTTAGTATGAGAGCGTCTTCATCAAGGCACTGAACCATGGAACGCGTAAACCCTGTACCAGGAACGAAACCCTTCAGATCCACTCGAATATCCTGGCTCTCTGGTATCTTCAATCTTGTATAATCGCGCTACTTTCGCATCTCCCACCGAAATCTGATTGTTAATCTTTCCCTTCCTCTTCTTCGGCGCTGACTTAATATTTCCCAGATTCCACCTAGCATGAGACCGAGTCGTAACAAAGAGATAATCCTTGTGATTCAACGAGAAGGACCAGTTGCCTCTTTCCACGCCTTTTAAACGAGACTTCGCTGAAAGAAGGATTTATTGTCGGGCATTCAAAAATGTCGCATTACATCTAGTGTAGTACGTAGGTAAGATTGAGCATGCATAAATAGTGTAACGAAGTTTCTTTTCGGATTCATGTTCAGGGGGTCCTAGATAATGAAAAAATGCAGGGTGCCAGCTTCTGATAGTGTGCGTTTACCCAGGGGTGGGGGTATGGGGTGAGCGCACCGAACGGTGGTATCTCTTACGAATTAATCAGTTAATTTGCAACTTTCTACTAAAATCAAATGTGACGCGATCCGAGAAAAGGGACCTACTAGGCAAAAAATCGATTTCCGGATTATGATGGATTCTGTAAGTTCTTTAACTGATCTTTCTAGGGGTGCAATCAGAAAATTCCTATCTGCATTATTTCACAAGATATAAATTATTATTATTATTAATAGCTCTAGGCTCCGCAAAATTAAGTATTTCATGTTATGAAAAATAAAATTCCCGAAACTGTAAAATTCCCGAATTGGAAAACTCCCGAAAAATAAAATTCCCGAATTATAAAATTTCCGAATAATAACATTCCCAAATAGTTTATAATATTACCGAATTGGAAAATTCCCAATAGTTTATAATGATACTGAATCTGAATATTCCCGAATAATAAAATGCCTGACAGAAATTTGCCGAATTATAAAATATCCGAAATAGAAAATTCCCAAATGTAAGCAATTAATTTTTATGAATACATATTATTTAGTTATTAAAAATACAATAATCAAATATTTTTATGACAAAAATTACTTTGAATATTTCAAGTTTCTCAAATTATTGTTTGAATCTTAAACAATAATTAAAAAAAATTTGGGACGACTGAAAAATCCCGAAAAAGAATGTCTGGAATTATTGTTATTCTCAATACAAACAATAATTTAAAAAACTTTAAACATTACAAATATTTGATTATTGTATTTTTGATAAATAAATCATATTTATTAAAAAAATGTTATTCGTTTAAATTCGGGGATTTTATAATTAGGGAATTTTCTAGTTCGGATATTTTATAATTCGGCAATTTTATTATTCGGGAATTTTCAAATTCGGTAACATTATAAACTGTCGGAAACTTCATCAATCCGGAATTTCGCAATTCGGCAATATTATTACTGTTCAGGAATTTTATTATTCGAGAATTTTCCAATTCGGGAATTTTATTATTTCGGGATTTTCCAATGGAACGAATAAAAAATCCCGAAAAATAACATTTCCGACACTATAAAATTTCCGAATAGGAAAATTCCCGAACGATTAATTTCCCGAATTATAAAATTTCCAAATAATTAAATTCCCGAATAGTTCATAATATTACCGAACTGGAAAATTGCCTAATAATAAACTCCCCGACAATTTATAATATTACCGAATTTGAAAATTGCCGAATAATAAAATTCCTTACAAAAAATTGCCAAATTATAAAATATCCGAACTATGAAATTCGCAAATGATAGAATTACTGAATTAGAAAAATTAAAAAAATGGTTTTTATTAAATATTATTTATTTATTAAAAACACAATAATCAAACATTTTTATCAGAAATTTTGTTTAATGTTCAAAGTTTTTAAAATTATTGTTTGAATAAAAAATAACAATAACTAAAGAAAATGGTTGTGCAGATATATACTTTTTCAATTATTGTTATTTTACATTTAAACAATAATTTTAGAATCTTTAAACATAACATTTTTTTTTTGCTAAAAATATTTTATTATTGTATTTTAAATAAATAAATAATATTTATGAAAGAAATTTTTTTAATTTTTTAACCTCGGGAATTTTCTAGTTCGGATATTTTATAATTCGGCAATTTTCTGCCGGGAATTTTACTATTCGGGAATTTGCAAATTCGGTAATATTGTAAGCTGTCGGCAGTTTTATTATTCGGGAATTTTCCAATTACGAATTTTTCTTTCTGGAATTTTATTATTCGAGAATTTTATTATTCGGAAATTTCATTATTCTGAATTTTTATGTCAACGGCCATACCACGCTGAAAAAACCAGTTCTCGTCCGATCACTGAAGTTAAGCAGCGTTGGGCGCGGTTAGTACTTGGATGGGTGACCATTCAAGAATACTGAGTGCTGTTGGCACATCGTGGGTGTGGTGAGCCTACACTTGTAGTTATTTATAACTACAAGAAAACTATCCACCTAGAAACAATACCCGAATCGGGTAGTGTCACGCCTACCCTGAAAGGGAAATGGCTTAATGGTATATATGCATACATACTGGCGTAATTTACGGTTTTAATTCTAATTCATACATGTAAATACGTGTATTTATGTATATTTGTGTACTTATTGAAGATATTTTAAATTGTACATTTTGTATATGGGACTGAAAACTGTTTCAAATCAGGCAGATTCTATTTTCTATATTTTCAAAAAACGAGAAAGTATTTGTTCAACTTCATCAATGATATTTTAATATATGTTAATCTAATATTTTAAGAAACATATGTTTCTTTCCCATTTTCTACTGCTACGTTTTTGAAATTCTAATCGTGAGTCCAATGCGCATTGTATACGTGCCGCTCTGGGAATAATTAATACTTCAGGGTTGTTGTAAAGGGATGATATGAGTTTTTTACGGAATGGAATGGATGCTTCTAATGTGTCCCCTAAGGGTTTACGCTTTTTTCTTGTATCTTTTCCCTATTCCTTTACACCCACCCCCCTCACACACTTTCTTGGTGGTGGGAGGGGGACCTACAGTTTAAGGTGGGTTCCGAACCACCAAGAGTAACAGCTTTAGGTACATAGAGAACCTTTTTCTCTAGAGGTACCGGTCCCACGACTCTCCGTAGATGAACAACTCCCTTGCTAGGCAAGTGTTCACCGCATGGGCCGCCGAGGCTCTTCCAGAGTGCAAGGCGGGAATCGAACCCGCAAGCCGATGGAGTGGGTCCAAAGATGCAAATTAACTGAATAATTCGTAAGAGATACCGCCGTTTCGTGCGCTCACCCCCTACCCCCACTCCTCGGTTAAACGCACACTATCAGAATCTGGCACTCTGCATTTGTTCATTATCTAGGACCCCCTGAACGTGAATCCGAAAAGAAACTGCGTTACACTATTTATGGATGCTCAATGTTATCTACGTCCTCGTCTAATCCAGGAGTTTTAAAATATTCAAGTGAAGTCAAGTACTATAAGACAATACGAGGTGTGTCCGAAAAGTATGGAATCTTGCGTTGTACCTGGAGTGAGAGTTCATTCTGGTCAATGGCGATGATATCCCCTTCAAAGTATTCCCCTTTAAAAGGCACAACCTTCAACTGGCGATCCTGTCACTTTCGAAAGCACTCCCTAAAGTCACCTTTCGGACTAGCTAATAGCTGCTTCGTCGCCTTTTGTCTTATTTTCTATAAGTCTTGGAATCGCTTTCCTCTTACAGGATACTTCAATTTGCGAAACAGCAAAAAATCATAGGTAGCCAGGTCAGGACTGTATCTGGGCTACTGAACTTGTGTAAGGCCGTGTTTCACCAGAAATTGGTGAATAAGCTGCAATAAATGGGGAGGTGCTAACGCACAGTAGTCCAGGCATCTTGTAGTTTCTTTAAATCGTCAAGGTCAAGGTCAAGGTCAAGGTCAAGGTCAAGGTCAAGGTCAAGGTCGTCGAAATTTATGCAACTTATCTTGTATCTGTTAAAGGCACCTTGAACGTTGAGATTGCCCAGAAAACTAGTAAATTAAAAAAAAAGCTTCCAAGCGCTTTTTAAATAATTGATCTTGATATGACCTTCTGCAGGTCAACATCAAAGATTTTAAAATAACAATTTTCACGTACAATTTCCTGTTCTTTACGAGTCCGCAGTCTAAAATAGGGATTTCTATTTTTTAAAATCGTCTTGACCTTAAAATGACATTGAAAATTGACCTGAAGGTCGTGGTTGACAAGGTGGTCAAGGTGGTTCACATTTTTACATTTTATCGACTTTTTTAGAGCATTTTAAACGTTTGCTTCACCCATAAAACCACGTAAATTCAGAAAAAGGGCATCTGATCGTTTTTGTACATTTGACCTTGTTTTTGGACCTCTTCGAGGCCACAGAAACAAAATTTCCATTTAACATTTTTGACGTAAAATTTTCCGCTCTATTCAAATCTGCAGTCAACAATAGGGGTTTCCATTTAAAAAAATCGTCTTGACCTTGAAATGACCTTGAAAATTGACATCAAGGTCAAAATCAATGTTACAGTTAAATGGCCCCCTATGTCCTTCTCAACTTTTGTATGAACCGTTTTTTATGTTGATGGGGTAGTTTAGAAGATATTTGGGATTAGAGATTAAAATGGGTCACCCTGTATATTACTTTGGAAAATTAAAATTTGGCCCAATGATAATTCGGAAAAATAAAAATGAGATCAAACGGTAATTCGAAAAAATAAATATTGGGGTGAATTTTTATTTGGGTAAATGAATTTCGGTGAAAAAAATGGGAGAAAGTAGAATTTTGGGAATATTCATATGCCACTAGAATCTGTCTGTACTAAAACGTTCTGGAAATATTTGTCAAATACTATTCTATGTTCACTCTACTTGTACCGATCGGAAAAGAAGAAAGATATTAAGGGCTTCAATAATCGGCATTTGTTTATTTATTTAACCAAGAAGACGAATTTTTAATCGAATTGTTGAATCCTCATCCAAAGAGATTAGTTTTTAATACAAAAATTTTTTATTCTCTTGAAACCTTTAAAAATTCTTCAAGATCTTCTGAAGTTTATGTTTGAAATCTTTAAGAATCTAAATTTTTCAATCTGGCCAAATTACAACATTTTCTTTAAACTCTTCTACACTCTTTTTTGAAATTTTAGGAAATCATTAAAAATTTTTTAAAATCTTTTTCAATGTTTTCTTAAAATTCATTTTTCAAAAAAAGAATCTTCCAATAAATCTTAAGAAAATTTCTTTTTCAATCCCTTCAGAACATCAAAATTTTCTAAATATCTCTTAAAATGATTAGAATTTTCCCTAAAGCTTTTTGAAAACTCTGCAAAATTAAAAAAATTGCGATAAAATCTTTCAGATTCATCTTTGACAATTTTGGAAATATTTTGAAATGTTTTGAAGTCTTTTTAAACATTCTCTTAAAATTAATTTTTCAGAATAAAAAAATAATTTTAAATTTTCCTAGGAACCTAAAGAAAATTTTTTCATTCTCTTGGAACTTTTGAAAATTTTTAAAGAGTTTTTTTAACCTAAATTTATTTGATTCTTTGAGATCATTACAATTTATAAATTATTTTTAATCGTTTAAAAAAATTGTTAGATAAATATTTTTAATTCTTCTTTTATTTATTAAATATTTTTAATTATTATTTAAAGTTTTTGGAAATAATTAAAAATGGTTTGAAATCATTCTTAATTTTCTTTTAGAATTCATTAAAAAAAAAGAAAATCTTTGGAAATTTTCCAAACAATTTTTTATTCTCTTGAAATTTTTCAATATTCTTAAAAAGCTTCTTTATTTTTTGACGAAATTTTCAAAAATCTACATTTTGTTTAAAATGAAATTTAAAAAACTATTCTGTAAGTAACTATCAAACTTACTCGAATCAAACCTAAAATTTTCTAATGCTAAAAAATCAAAAAAAATCTTTAAAATCTTCTACATTTTGTTTCGAAATATTAGGAAATTATTTGAAATGTTTTGGAATCTTTTCGATTTTTTTCTTAAAACTAATTTTTCCAAATAAAAAATCATCTGAAAATTTCCCAGGAATTTGAAGTTATTTTTTTGATTCTCATGGAACCCTTAAAAATTCAGTTCTCCTAAAAAAGTTTAAATCCTAAGAAATAACAAAAATTGTATTAAAATCTTCCAAATTCTTTTTCGACACATTTTGAAATCTTTAAAACTTAAAATTAGTCTTTAAAAATAAAACATGAAGCATTTTAAATCTTCCTAGGAAAATTCAAAAACAAGTAAATTCTTCAAAATAAGTGTATACCTATAGTTTTCTTATCTCTCTGAAAATGTGAAAAAGTTTACAAATTATAGTGTGGAGGCAAAATGTTAAGAGCAGAATTATTTCCCAATATAATAAAAAATAATTTACAATTAAAATGTTCTCTTTTATCAATAATGTTTAGAAACATTTACAAAAAAACATTTACAGAGTTTACAGTTAAAAAGTTTACATTTTACAAAGCCAATATGAAAAAATATTGCTTATAAAAGGTTGTTAATGATAATTTAAATATTTTTTTTTCAATCCAATAAACACTTCCCCCTAGAAAAAGCACTATCCCTCAGCAGATTCACCAAATAAAAACTCACTGGAAGTATAGTTTTTGAAAACATTATTATTTAAAAAAAATATCCATTCTTTCCTCCCCATGCCATTCTTATTTTAAAATTTTAATAAAGTAAAAAAATCGTTTGATATCGAGCAAGTAACTTTAATCTGTAAAAAAAATGTGGATGTATTTTTATTATATAATAATAAAAATTCATTACATGCGTCGTTTACTCAGCGAAAACGCAAACACAGTTACCAAATTTATATTTCATAAACTGTTAATTCATTTAAGTAATTATAATTCATTTACTACCTTAAATGAAAGCTTCAGAAGTTAAGAGTAAAAGTAGGTAAACATAATCCGCTCATTAGCACCCTCGTTTAAAATATAAAGTTTTAAATACTCTTTAGAATGAACACTTTTTATTGTGCATTCACGTTAGTGCTAAACAATTTCTACGTTTTATTACAAATAAAAATTCATGGTAATTTCTTTTTATTCCCAGATTTTGATATTAATTGCTAACACAAAATTAAAATTAGGAAAAATAACGTTTGTTTAAGTTCGAATTTTTAGAAAATAAGAAGAATGGACATTTCTTTAAATTAGCTAATGTTTATTAAATTTTTCTAAAATTTTATGTATGTTTGATTCAGTGATAACATATTGAATTCAGTCAAGTTCCAGTAACTCAAAAATCAAATTTATAGGAGTTATGTTCAAAAAATGATTAATTAAATAAATTTGATAATTAATTTAATTAACAACTGCTGAAGGTTACAAACTTCTAAAGTTACCTTTTGCAAAGTATTGATATTTTATGAGGCGATTTTCTGCCTTGTTTAATCGGAGCGTTTCTAATTTTGAATTGATTTGGGTGTTTGGGGTTGAAATTAATTGTGGAGATGTAAGTGATGAAATGCACATATTTTATACCAAACATTTGAACAGAACATAAGAGTGTGTATGATTTGGGTGAGTATGTGTGTTTAGGTATGTGTAAAATTGAATGATACAGTATATTACCAGTTTACTGAGTGCGTTGGATCGTTGAGAAGTTGTAAGAACTTCAGGTTAAGACTACTCTCAATTTGAGAGTCGAGAATTTTCATTTAAAATCAAATTTGTTCACTTTTTAGAAATTTTGTATAATATCCAATTAACACAGAATAAAAAGTGGAACCGCATCAAGGATGTTAGCCTACCGAGAGGACTTTCTTTCGATGCTGTAAATACTTACTTTCCTGTTTTACTTTCCTTTCAAGGAATTAGGAAAAATTAGGAAAAGTTGGTCTTATTTTGCAAAATTGCATTTCTCGCACCCAGTCGGTGTTCCTTCGCGGCACTTTCCAACAATTTGATGACCTATCATTTGTGATTCCTTAATGTTCTAGTTTACTTAAAATCGAGGGGTCGACCACTCTGATTTTTCATGTACCAGGAATATATTCCCTAAAGAATATTTGGGAATATATAGAATATATCGGAATATTTAGGAATACAAAGAATATGAAGAATATTGGAATATGTGAGAATATGAGAGAATATGTAGAAGTATAAGGGAATATCAGGGAATATGCAGGAATATGTAGGAATATTTGGGAATATGAGACAATATTTCAGAATATATTTAAATTATGTATATAAAATTACATATACATATATATAGGTACATATTATATATACTTAACTTACAGTTTAATATCACATGATATTTAAAGTGCAATTCTTTGGTCTATAAATGATCAAAATCCCTATTTGTTTATCGCAGGCTTCACAGTCTTTTTCCTATTACCCTCTTTTTCTCGTTTTTCCGCTTAAATGCGAACTCAGTTAATAGAAACCAATGAGAAAATCTTAATTATTTTTGCTTGAAAGTTCATTGTTTTTAGTAGAAAGGTCTGCTATTAAATGTTTGGTTATGAATTCTTATATCCTTTTGAGTATGAAAGTGAATTATTTTGTGGAAAATTTAAAAATTTTGTTCAAAAGTCACACTTCTTGGTTGGAAATTCATCTCTTTCTGTAAAACTGTAATCTTTTTTGGTTAAAAATGCAAGTGTCTGGTTAACAATTAATCTGTTTTGATTGAAAATTAACTTTTTTGTTAAAAATTCAATTGTTTTGTAGGAAATTCGTATTTTTGGCCTAAAAATTCCACAATTCAGTAGAAAATTCAACTATTCGGTTGAAAATTTATGTATTTTGTTGGAAATTCGTCCTTTTTGATAGAAAATCAATTTTTCGTTTAAAACGTCATTTTTTAACTGAAAATTTAACTATTTTGTTGAAAACTCAACTCATTGATTAAAAATTTACTTTTTTGTTGATAACTCAACTGTTTTGTAGAAAATTCACCATTATGGCTTGAAAATTAAAAAATTTGGTATTTTTTTGAAAATTTGTTTTTGGTTTGTAGGATCCAACTGCTGTTTATTTCAAATTAAAACTTGTTTTATGTAGTATCAACTATTACATGGTTTCGTTGAAAATTCATCTTTTTAGGTTGAAAATTCTACTCCTTGGCTGAAAGTTGAACTACTTTCTTAAAAGTTTATTCTTTTTCTTTATGATTCATAATTTTAGTTGGAAATTCGCATTTTTAAATTAAAAAGTAATTTTTTAAACTGAAAATTCAATTGTATTCTAGAAAGTTCGTTTTTTTTTCATTCAAAAATAATTCTCTTAAATGAAAATTAAAACATTACATTTTTGGTTAAAATTTATCTTTTTAGTATAAAAATCCAATTATGTAGTTGAAAAATTTTTAAATGAAACAAATATAAACTAAAAGTTATTCAAATAAAATTTGGACTAACATCACATTCATTGTTCAAACTATTTAGTTGAAAATGTATGAGATTTTTTGGAAAATTCGTCTTTTCCATAGAAAATAAATCTTTATGGTTGAAAATTCAACTATTTGGTTACAAATTTATGTATTTTGTTGAAAATTCGTCTTTTCTGGTAGAAAATTCATCATCTTGGTTGAAAATTCAACTATTTGATTAAAAACGTATGTATTTGGTTAGGAATTTATCTTCTTAGAATAAGCTATTATTTATTAAATATACGCATTATTATTCTATTTCTCACCTTGAATTACAAATTGCGTAATTTGTGATATGGATGTTTGTTAACTTGCATTAATCATCACCTCACTAAGTGAAAAGTGGACAAAAAGTTTAAAATTTCAGAATAATAAATTGTTTGAAAAACTATTTTTGCTGAATTGCATTATTTGTTACTACACTACGTAAAAAGTGGTAAAAAGTTAAACCATTCAGAAAAAAACACAAGTTTCTAGCATTATTCCATTGAATATTATTAAAAATGATAATAAATTCTTCAAATAATTGATTTTATTAACTCAAATTAATTATTTACAACAATCTAATTGAAAATTAGACAAAAAGTGTGAAATAAAAAAAACAGCAATTGAATATTACACGAAAAGTGGAAATTTTTTGAAAAAAACGCGACTTTCTAACTCTATTCTAGGTTTAGGTAAGATCTACTAACCTTCTAATCATCTGTTTAATTTCAATTTCAAATATGCAATTTCCATTTTATGCTACTCAGTTTATATAGCAGGCGTGTTAGGTGCCAATTGTACATTAAACATAAATATATGCTTTACAGGTAACAATATATATGCTAAAAATATATGTATCATAACATGTGATGTTGCAAAATTAGTATTTAGATTTTAATGCTTTTACGGGATTTTATAATATTTGAGTGTATTTTAAAGAATTTATTCACGAGAAGTGACGTATTTCGTAGGCTTTTAAAGATTTGAAGAGATTTGAAATTCACCCTGAATTCTTATTAATTTATCCTTAATTTTTTGAAATTTTTATGTATTTTATGAATTCTCTTGAATTCTTCTAAATCGACTCAATTCTACTCAATTCAATTGATGTTTTTGAATTTAAAAATTTTTTTATTTAATTGATCCTGAGGATCAATTGATAAAATGATTGAAGGATTTGAAATATTTTAATAGTATATTATGTATGCATTTTTAAGATCGTTAAAATTTTGTTTTAAATTCTAAAGGATTTTAAATATTTTTGGTTATTTTAAAAGATTACAAGAATTTTTTAAATGGATTTCATAATTTAATGCGATTTCAAAGGATTTGAAATATTCAAGGGTATTGTAAAAGATTCTCAGGCATTTTGAAGAGATTAAAACATTTTCAAGGGATTTTAAAAGATATTAAAGATTTGAAATATTTTTGGAAATTTTAAAAGATTCCCAGAACTTTTTTTATTTATTTCAATAGTTTGAAGGGATTTCAAAGAATTTGAAATATTAAAGGTGTTTCAAAAGATTCCAAGGCATTTTAAAGAGATATAAACAATTTCAAGGGATTTCCGAGGGTTTTAATCATTTCAAGGGATTTAAAACAATGTGCATGCAGTTTTAAAGAATTTCGGAAGATATGGAAGGATTTTACAGGACCTGTAAGGTTATAGGATATTTTAAAATATTCCAAAGGATTTTATAAGATTTCCGAGGATTTCAATGATTTTATGGGGTTTTAAGAGCTCTCAAGGTATTTTAATCAATTTTCCAGGCTTGCTGGAGATATCAAATTTCATAGAACTTCATGGGATTTTATGATATTTTCATGGATTCCAAAGAATTTATTCACAAGAAGTGACGTATTTCGTGAGGTTTCAAAGCTTTCAAGAGATTTTCAAATATTTTTTGCAATTAATTTGGAATTCAACCTAAATTCTTATTAATTTATACTGAATTTTTTTAAATACTTTTGAATTCTTCTAAATTCACACAATTTTCCTCATTTCAGTAAATTTTTTAAAAGTTTCTATTTCATTCATCTTGTAGTCTTTCAAATTCTCCTTACATTTTTTTCCGATTTATTTGAATTCAAGCGGAATTATTTTGTAGTCATTAGCCACTTCTTTGGTTAGAAATTAGTAGGGTTTCAAAGATTTGAAGAGATTTTAATTTTTTTTGCAATTGACTCTCAGTTCGTTTAAATTCTTTAGAATTCTCTGGAATTTTCTTTATTAACATGAATTCTTCTAAATTCACTTAATTCTATTTAATTCAATTTAATTTTTTTCAAAATTTTAAAAGTTTTTATTTAATTGGTCCAAAATTCTTTCAACCTCACCGTGAATTTGATCGAATTCTTCTCTTTTACCTTAAATTCTTCTAAATTCATTCCAATTTTACGGAAATCAATGGAATTTTTCTAATTAATAAAATTTTTCCGATTCATTGGAATTCTTTGGAATTTATCTTGAATTGTTTTGAAGTATTGCGAATTTATCCTGAATTTGTTACTTTTTGAGCAGGAAAAAAGTACCATATGAGCGTGACAAAAAGTACCCTTTGGTCCCTATTTTTTATCCCATAGGGACTGTGAGGCCTGATTTATCTCTTAATTTTGGTAGAAAACTGCAAAAGTTAGTTTTTTATTTGTTGAAAATTAACTTTTTCAACCGAAATTTTACTATTCCATCTTTGTTTGAAAATTCACCTTTTTTAGTTAAAAATTCCACTATTTGATTCAAAATTGATCCCTTTTAGTAGAAAATTCATGTACTATATTGAAAAATCGTATGTTTAGTAGAAAATTAATATTTTTTGTTAAAAATTCCACTACTTTGTTTATTCCACTATTTTCGTAAAAAATCACCTTATTTCCCCTGTTTCTAGAGTATTTTGGTCTATGAAGACTGTTATCGATACAGCTGAAAAAATGTATTTTTTAAGTTCAAGTAAGACTGTTACCATGTATTTCACTATTTTGACCAATAAAATGAAAAAAGTAACTGATTTATTAGTTTAAATCCTGAGTAATGATTTAAAGTTTTGAATTTTTACTAATTCATATTTGGGGAGCATAACAGTTAGAGATAGACAATTCAATTTTCTTCTAAGATATTTGGCTGCTGGAGCTCTTTCTTGGATTCCAATGTCAATGATTATAGTCAATACAATTGCAGTATTCACTTATTTTCATGAAAATATGTTGATGAGCCTCTTAAAAAAAATTGAGTTTTCTCAAAAAAGGCCCATATGATTTTTTTTTGCATTCAGAATAATCGCGATGACATCCCAGAAGTTTAATCAGAGAAAATACAGAAAGTGCAAGCTCTTTTAGGTGAAGATCAGTCGAGAACAACCATGAAGCAAATCAGCAAAAGAAATGGTCACCATGGTTCCCTAATATAAAATCTCTAAACGATATTGTCGTTTTCGATTCTGACGATTTTCGAGAGTAACGCTGGTAACGTTTGCTTTCTGTAGGCCGCTCATATTCAACAGTAGTGTGTGGCTGTGTGTTGTACTGCATTTTAAATTAGTGATGCTAATTGAGTCGCCTTTATGTGCGCATGTTTGGATTGTAGTATAGTTGATTGGCTGTAGTACGCGCCTGTATTTGAATTCCCAATGAGGACGCGAACTAGAACCAATAAGCGCCATTCAATCGAAGCATGCGCATGTCAAGGTGGTCTTTTCGGGATCACTGTGGGAAATAGTAATCGAATCGAATCCTAGTTCGAGTTCGATAATACGACACGTGTTTTTTCGTATTTGGTAATGCGCGGCTCAGTGTTGCCAACCGTTGCACGGTAAAGTCTGTAAAAGGAGTAATGAACCATAACCTCAATTGTGATGGTTGTCTGTTTTTAAACTTTTTACGCAAACAAGAAATTTTCAAATTAATCATTTTTACGCTTTTTAACTGTGGTTTCTATTATAATTTAATTATAGTTATCATATTAAATATCATTTGTGAAACTCGTGTACGTTTCGGTTCTACTTTCCCTATAGGATTGAAATCTCCATTTCCTTATAGTGACACATTCGAAGAATTATTTTTTTTCGGTTTGAATAGAAGTATGTCAGAGATCTGTGTATGTCCACAGATCTAACATTTTATAATTTAAAATGATGTTCAAATTAAGCATTTTTACGCTCCTAATGGGCAATTAAAAAAAACACCAATACTTTAAGGAATTGATTTTGGTAATTTGAAGGGGTTTCAAAGAAGTTCAAAGACTATAAGGTATTTTTTTTTAAATCCAAGGAATTTTCAAGATCTTCAAACAATTGCAAGGAATTTCAAAAGATTTCATAGAATTTTAAATATTTTGAGGTATTATAAAATATTTTCAGGAATTTCTAATTGATTTCACTAACTTAATATGATTTCAGAGGATGTGAAAAATTTCAATTGATTTTTAAAGATTTCAAATTGATATATTGTAGGAGAATATTTCAAGGAATTTCAGAAGTTTCCAAGGAATTTTTTATTCATTTTAATAATTTGAAGGAATTTTAAAAGACTGGGAATATTTTAGGGCATCTGAAAAGAATCCAAAGTATATGCAAGAGATGTCAATAATTTCAATAAATGTCAACAGATTTTAAAGGGTTTGAAATATTTTAACAGATTTTAAGGAATTTTCAATCGATTTTAGTCATTTAATTGATTCAAAAGGATTTTTTCAAGATTAGGAATATTTTAGTGTATTTCAAAAGAATCCAAGGTATTTCCAAGAGATTTCAACAATTTGAAGGAATTTCAAAGAAATGTAAAGAATTTGAAAACTTTTAGAGGTTTCTTAAAGATTCCAAGGATTTTTCATTTGATTTCAGTACTTTAATTGATTTCAAAGGATTTGCAATATCCTAGAGTAATTTCAAAGATTCCAAGGCATTTTGGAAAGCTGTGAAAAATTTTAAGTGTTTTTCAAAGTTTTGAAAGGCCTTGAAATATTTTGGGGAATTTCTAATGACTCCAAGGAATTTTTTTATTTGAAGGAATTTCAAAGGATTTGAAATATTTTAGGATATTTTAGGATATTTTTCAAATTGTCATTTGATTTTGAAAAGATTAAAGAAATTTCAAGAATCCAAGGAATTTTGAATTTATTTCATTAATTGATTTCAGAGGATTCCAAATATTTTTTAAATTTTCATTTGATTTTAAAGAGATTTAAAAAGTTTCAGGGAATTTTAAGAAAGTTTTGAGGATTTGAAAACTTTTAGATTATTCTAAAAGATTCCTAGGAGTTTTCAATTGATTTCAGTAATTTAATTGATTTCAGAGGATTGGAAATATTTTAGAGTATTTTAGAAGATTTCAAGGCATTTTCTAAAGCTTTAAAAAGTTTCAACTTTCAAGTAATTTTGAAATAATCAAAATAAATATCTAAGGAATTTGAAAAGACTCCAAGGCATTTCCAAGAGATTTCAATAATTTTTAAGAATTTCTAAAAATGGAAAAGGATTTGAGAACTTTAAGAGTATTTTAAAAGATGTCAAGACATTTTCGTAAGCTTTGAAAAGTTTCAAGTGATTTTTAAAGAATCAAAGGATTTCAATCATTTGAAAGAGTTTCAAAGGATTGGCAATATTTCAGGGTACTTTTAAAAATTTCAAGGGATTTTGAAGAGTTTAAAAAATTTCAAGGAATTCTAAAATATTGTGAAGGATTTTAAATATCTTAGGGTATTTTGAAAGATCCTAGGAATTTTTAAATTTATTTCAGTAATTTGATGTTACTCATAGCACTTGAATTATTTTATGGTATTTTAAAAGATCTAAAGCATTTTCAAGAGCTTTAAAATGTTTCAATTGATTTCCAAATGTTTGAAAGGATTTTAAAACTTTAAGAGGATTTCAAAAGATTCTGAAGAATATTGAATTGGTTTCAGAGGATTTGAAATATTTTAGAGTATTTAAAAAGATTCTAAAGCATTTTCAAGAGATTTGAAAAAATTGGCATGGGGTATTGTATCAAAGAGTTTTCTAAAATTTCGAAAATATAGCTCGATTCAATAGGACCTATGCCAGGTTTCAGGGTATATCAAAAGATTTCAAGGAATTTTCAATTTATTTCGGTAACCTGATAGGATTTGAAATGATTAAAAATATTATAAAGTATTTTTAAAGACTTTAATGCACTTTCAAGATATTATTAATTTTTTAAGGAATTTTAAAGGCTTTGAATGACTTTAAGAGGAATAAACAAATTTTTCTGGGAGTTTGAAGAATTTGTTTACAACTTCGGAATATATGAAACTATTTCATAGAACTTGCGAGGTTTCAATATATTTTAGAATATTTAAATGAATTTTATGAGATTTCCGAAGATTTCAATGATTTTAATGGATTTCAAAAGCTCTCAAGGTATTTTCATAAATTTTCCAGGATTCAAGAAAATACTATAAAATTTCATATAATTTTACGGGATTTTATAATATTTCAATGTACTTTAAGAAATTCATTCACAAGAAGTGAGGGGTTTTGTAGGTTTTCACAGATTTGTAGAGATTTTCAAATAAGTTTTGCAATTAATTTGAATTCACCCTGAATTGTTACTCATTCATTCAGAATTCTTTTATTATGTCTTTCGAATTTTGTCAATTTACCTGAATTTTTTTAAATTAAATCAATAATTCTATTCAGTTCAATGGATATTTTTTTTCAGTTTTCAGTTTGTGTTTAATTCGTCTTTAAGTGTTTTAAACTCATTTTGAATTATTCAACATTCAATCAAATTCTTTTGAATTCTCTTGTATTTTTCCAAAATCATTTTAAACTTATTAAAATCAATTACATTTTTTGGAGTTTTAAATTTTTTCCAATTTATTTTCATGTTTTAAATTTTAACTTTAATTGTTTGAAGTTTTATGAATTGAATTTGTCGGAATGCTTTCAAATCCAAAAGAACATCAGTCACACTATTGATGCACATATTTACTTTAAGTCACTTTTTGGATTAGAAATGAGTTTTGCTGCAAAAAACGCCGAATTAAAAATTATTGCTGCGCACTCCCGAGATATTCTCTGGACATCTGCTTTTCGACAACTTCGCATTCAGAATACAATACTTTCGAATAATTTTCAATCCGACGTTTTTTTTAGGGCAATTTCTCTGCTTTTTCGGTTTGAATAGGTCACTATTTTCAGACACTTTTTTCAAGCGATGACGCTGTTTTGCTACTATTTTGAAAAAAATACACTAAAGACACTATTTTCCAATCAAAAACACGAATTTATCAACCAAGATAGATTTTTTGAAAAATAAAAAATTGACAGATTTTCGCAGAAGGAAAAAAAATATAGATATTGTTTGAAAATTTTTTGTATAATAAAAGAATTTAACCATTTTGACGTAAACAACAGATACGATAAAAATGTTCACACAAAAATGTTCATGCATAAAAAAGTAATACTAAAATACATTTTACTTTTTCGTAATAACGTGCATCATTTATGATAAAAATTAGAAAATTAATTTTTCATCAAAAAAATGCACTACATCTCTCAATGCATAATGAAATATTAGTGGTGAATGGATTACTATAAAGTATAAACGGCAATAATTGCCGAGCAAATAGACAATTTAAAGATTTGTTATCATATTTCGTGAAAACTGGAAGATTGGTAATTACTGCCACTATTCTATGTATCATTCATTTTTTTAAACTTTGTAAAGCTTATATAATAATGAAAATTAATATTATTCGTAGTATTTATCAATTTGAAATTTATATGCTCATATACACGTTAAAACTAATAATTCACAATTTATTTTATAAATAACATTCCTTTTAATTTATAAAATAAAAAATGTATTCCGGCAATATAATTTACAAATAAGTTAAGTGTTAAACAAATTTAAGAGCCGATTATAATAAATTGAATTATAATTATATTCACAATTTTTTCAAGATGATAACGATGGCAGAATTTACCTACAAATAAATTATGAGAAATCCATTACTCCTTTAGCTTCAACAGAGAAAAAATATGAAAAGGAGCTCCTTATTGAAGACTACGTACATCATCCTGTAGTGCCTTCTAATTATTTTTTACAAATATTTTGTAACATTAATTAAATATAAGTAACATAGAAAGAATAAGTATTTGGTTTATTCTTTTTCATAAAAAAAATTAATAGGCGCGCGAAAGACTACTAGTAAAAGTCTAAATTTCAAGCTAAACGCCTTTGTTGGTTAATTCATAATTTATTTAAAACACACTATAAAGATTCAAAAATTGATTTCTGCAATGAAACTGTACAACTTTCCGTTTGAATTAATGATACAATAGAAGCATTTTTCTTGATCTAACATTGTCTTTGCCGAGGCTATGCTAATGACCTGATAAAAATGAGCCTTGACATTGAAAGGCGATAGCGCCACCGTTCAGATAAGATCTACAAACTTTTGAATCTTCTATTTAATTTCTATTCTTAGTTTGATTATGTGTATGTAGATCAGGGTGATCCAAAAATGCATTGCAAATTTTTCTCTCTCGAATTTTTATGCATATCACCCGGAAATTTGTTCGAATCCATACAAAAATGAATCCATTTTTTGTTCTTAATGGTATTTAGAGGTGGCTCAAGTCCCATGCATTTTAACACGTATTTCCCATAAGGAAAACAGACGTTTTTTAAATTTGATTCAGAGCAACAAATTATTATTGTTTATAAGTATATTCTCCTATACTCGGCAGTTGCGATTTTTTTCTAAAATTTTTAACTATTTGTTCGCTTTCAACTTAGTATAGTGATAATTAATTTAAGTTAAACCAAAATTATTGTTGAATGAATTTATTATTGTTTATAACTATATTCTATTAGAGAAGTGCTACAGAGTGGCGGTTTTTTATGAAATGTTTAACTTTGCTTTGTCTTTTTAATTATGAACAAATAATAAATAAACATTAGAGAGAATCATATTTTAAACAATTTTTTCTTTTTTGCGAATATATTTTTCTGAAATGAAACCGATATTTGAAATATTCTTCAAATTTTCTACATGGATCCCAGGGAATCTCCAGGAAAAAAGGGGAAGCTGATATTAAAACATGTGCAATACCAAATTTTTCTTTCATTCGTGCAGTAAACTTCTTGTTTTTATCAACAAGAAAACTTTTACAAGTTATTTATAGACCTTGTCCTCCCACCTACTCCTAATTATTCCATTCTTTGATTTTGTCTTTTGTGTAAGATATATTTTTTGTTCAAATTAATTCTTTTAAACATTGGGAGAGGAGAAAAAATAATTCACTTAAAACAATACAGCACTATTTAAAAATTATTCTTGTTGAGGTTCACTTATTATTTGTTCGGAACTAAAACGTCAAAGCAAAACGAAAGATTTCAGAAAAAGCAACTTTCTAGAATTACTCTGAGAAAAAATAGTTATAAACAATAAGGGGCCATTTAAAAAATTCGTAACACTTTTTCCTGAAAAGTGGACAAAAAGTTTAAGATTTCAGAAAAAACGTAACTATCTAGCATTCATAAAGAAAAAGATTGTTATAAACAATAATAATTTGTTTGAATAATTATTTTTGCGGAATTGAATTAATTCTCAACTCACTCCAAGTGAAAAGTAGACAAATATTTAAAAATTTCAATTTTTTTAAATTTTATTGTTACACTTGATATTTTTTCAACCGAAGCTATGCTCAAATGATGATGTGATCTTACTTCATTAAAAGTATTTTTACTCTACTAAAATAATTTGAAATATCCTAAATAATTTATTTGAATATAGAAAGCCCAACAGTTCAGTGAGAACCATTAACAGAGCTGCAATATATTAGGGGTGTACGATTCCGATTCTTTTCTTGAAAAAATCGATTTTTTGGGCCAAAAAAATAGATTTTTGAATCGATTCTTTACTACTTGATTTTTGTGTGAATCGATTCTTCAACTCATGAATCGAAAAACAGATTTCTTGTTTGTTTAACCCTTCATCGGCAAGGTGGGTCTTTTAGGGCACAGTGCCTTTTTGTATTTAAAATATCTTAAAAGTGGAGAGGAGGAAGATCATGGATCCCTATCCTGAAAAATTTTGCGGGTCCAAGGGTCCAGCTGTCTGAAGGTCGTCAGTGTCAGTTTGTGTGCATCAAGCAACGAGTAGAAATCGACTGTGTGCCCTGAAAAATCCACCTTGCGGTTTGAAAAATATAAAGTTGCAAATAACAAAGCAGTTTCTTGAAATCTATTGTATGGACAAAGAAGAAAAACTGTGAATTTTAGCATATTTTGATAATAAAAATAACATTGAAAAGAACATCATGGACTTAAAAGTCTCACCTTGCTGATCACGTAAGTGAAATTCATCTTGCCGATGAAGGGTTACATTCTTTTATCTCTTTTTTTTTACCCACCACATTTTTTCTCGCCGTGGCAACAAATCAAGTTATATCTAGTTTACAGTTTACCCAATCTAAACTTTAAGGGAGGTTTCACATTCAGACTCTCTAAATTTCTTGGAGTGAGATACCGCTCCAATGAGTGCAGTTTCACCGACCAAGCTTCAGCGGTGTGGCGTCGCTTATACGTGAGTGGCGCGGCCTATCCAGCAGCTTGGATGTGGAGGAGATACATAGGAGTGAGCGAGGTAGCATCTTCGGTCTTTTTTCAATCGCTGTATCCCCTCCACGTGTAAACCACTGGATAGGCCGCGCTACTCACGTATAAGCGACGTCACACCGCCTAAGCTCGGTCGGTGGAACTGCACACAATAAGTGCAGTTCCACCGACCAAGCTTCGGCGGCGTGGCGTCGCTCATACGTGAGTGGCGTGGCCTATCTTGCGCCTTGGAGGGGGAGGGGATACACAGGAGTAAGCGAGGTGTCCGAGAGTGGTATCCGCCTTCTCTTTCCAACCTATGTATCCTCTCTACCTCTAAGCCACTGGATACGTTGCGCCACTCACGTATAACGGACGCAACGCGGCCGAAGCTTTGTCGGTGGAACTGCACTCAATGATGTTAATCGTCGCTCCAACTTGAAGCCAGAAGTGAACTTCTTCCCTTGGAGTGGAGCATGACTTTTCGTTGGAGCGAAGAGTAACACTCGGACTTGGAGCATCTGGTCACTCCAAATGGCACAACTGTTTGCTCCAAAGGGGGTGATGCCGACACCATTGGAGCAAAATTTTAAGTACATTAAGGAGTTAAATTTCGCCCCTTACAGGCATACTTAATTATTTTTAAAGGGATGAAAGTGAGTAGTATAACAACATTCATTTCCTTACATTAATGTTTA
>CAKNYM010051004.1:0-14165 GCA_932195095.1 Andricus curvator
CCTTCTGTTAATGTATTCCTGATGAGGCCTGGCGTCGCCGGGCGAAAACTCGAAATTAAATAAAGTTTCAATGAAAAAACTATCAGACTAGTAGATCGAAAACCGTTACTACATCGACAACCTACATTTACAAATTTATAATTTCAAAAAACAGAGCGATCATTTTAAATTTCTTTTAAATATCTGCCTTCCATATCACACGGTCATCAAAAAAAAATTCTTAATTTGCCCTTCGGTCTCCCAGGTTTCCAAATTTATACTCTGTAATCTTTTGCTTCTTTTTGTGTCTGATGCTCAGGGGGGGGGGCGGAAATTATACAAACATTAAATAGTTAAGGGAAAAAAACTCAGAAACAGATTGACAGATTTAATTATCTGCCTTCCGTATCTCAAGTTAATTTTTACTTGCCATCTTTAAATATCGGCCTTTCTGTCACTCAAATTTCAAATTTATAATTTCTTGCTTTTTATTGTGTCTTATTGCCAAAAAGGGAAAGGGGAGTAGAGAATATAAAAACTCTAAGTAGTTTGAACAAAATTAAAGAAAGAACTGTTTGCCATATTCAATTATCGGCCTTCCGTATCTCAGGTCTATTGTTAATTAGCATTCTTAATTATCTGCCTTTCCGTCTATCAGGTTTCAAATTTATAATTTGTAATTTTTGTTTTTATTTTGTGTCTTATGCTCAAAAAAGAAATGGGGTGAAGAATATAATAATACTAAATATTTTTTAGACAAAATTTAAAAACAGATTGCTAATTTAAATGATCCACGGGGTGAAATTGGACTAGATCGTGAATTTCTGTGCGACATTGGTAAATTTACTAGGTGATTTGAAAATTGTGATTTGAAAATACACTGCGCGTGAAATTACAACTGATTATAAATATCACCCAAGCTTTATTTTACACTACATTCGTTTGGCACAGCTGCTGCGTCGTTTTTAGACAGCAGGCGTGCTACTTCCGCACAAGCGCTGTAATAACTACCTAACTACCAGTTTGGCGCGTCTGCTGCGCCAAACTCGGTATGACACTTGTGCTGAGCCAACGTACAGCTGATGTACTGTAGGTGGTGCGCCTGCTGTGCCGGAATTCTTTCCGTGAAGTCAGGTGTGCGGCGGGGTATCAACACTACGTTTAACAACTCTTCACGAGTTAAACTGTACCCTTCGATGTGTACTTATTGAACTGTGCACGCGCATTGAAAACTACACACGTTAATATGTAACGTCAAACTGCACACGCTACACTGTACACGTGAAATGGTGCTCTTACAACGTAAATTTAAATTTAAGTTACACACACTAAAGTGCACAAGTTAAGCTGCACATGTCAAACTGCACACGTTAATCTGCACACGTGAAACTACACACGTTAAACTGCGCACGTTAAACTTTACACGTTAAACTGTACACATCAAACTGCACACGTCAAACTGCACACGTTTAACTGCACACGTCAAACTGTAAGCGCAAGATTTAAATAAAAATGGAACCCCAACTTTAATATCCTGTTTGTCACATCTGGAGTGTTTTCAAAAAATATCTTTCTCGAGGAAGATCAGTTCTGAACAGAGAGTTAAAACATACTAGTTATTTTCTAAAGGTCCAGGTGATGTCCTGACAAATAATCCTAGAGGTATAGGTGTTTAAAACACATCTTTCTCTAATCGTCCTGAAGGAAAATAATTTGCAGACACCTGAGCTACAAGACTTATTTCTTGGGATGACAAAATATTCGGGAAACAACCTGGGTGTCGTAGATTTTCAACCGGGTCACTAATTATTACTAAAATGACATGTATTTTTAACACTGCATAGACCTACTTAAGGGGATTTTCATGTGTCTTACAATGAAATACTATCTTTTTTCAGCACAAATGTTAACCTTTTGCGACAAACTGCATCTAATGCATTGCAATCCCCATTAAAACAAGACGTGGAGATTTGAAGAAGACCGACGAAGGCAAATTTTACATGAAACTAATACCTTCTCATTAGGATGAGAATGTGAAAATCTGCAAGGAAATCCTTGTGTTATTTTCTGACAGGATTTACACAAGGAAAATCGCGGTGAACTCAATTGATGCTCGCGGATTTTCTCGCGGAATATGAAAAGCCTCATGAATTTCCACGAGTAAATCCTGTCCGAAAAGAACACGAGACTTTTTTTATTACGGGCCAAATAATTATATTTGTGTCAAAAAGACATTGAGATGGTTCAAAAGAAAAAAAAACAGAGATAGTGCTTTTGTTTCAAGACAAATGTTTGTCTGAGTATCTTTCAAAGCCAGAAAAGCAGTGTAAAGTAAAAATGAATATTTTCGCAATTTTAAAATTGTCTGACCCATACGTGTTACCCACAAATGGTATTTTCTATGGTTATCAACAAAATATGGGCCCAACTTTGTAAAAACATCCTTTTAATGGCTACAAAGCAAGTGCTGTTACTAAAAAATCAAAAATTTTAAAGTATCAAAAATAGCTGCTATTTAAATTGGAAAAAAAATGTAGGTATTAATTTACTTATCTTTAAATGGAAGCCCCTTAAACTTGGTACAAGAAACAAGTTTGCTTTTATAAATTGTGCAAGAATCAATAAATAACCGAAAAATTGTAAAGTTCCAAGATGGCGACTTGTAAAATTAGAAAAAAAAAATGGTTAATTGTGCCATTTTTCAACGAAATCCTCTTCAGCTTGGCCATGTAAGCAATTTTATCTTTGAACACTATGCAATAGTGTGTTAACCGAAATTTTGAAAAAATCCAAGATGGCGACCAGTTATGTGGCAGTAAAAATTTTTAATTGGCATAATGGGATTTTCTAAGACTTTCGGCTGTGACCGACTATTCCAACGTTTCCGAAAATAAACTTGCATGCCTTATCAAGTTTGAGGGCCTTCCGTTATAAAATTCAGGAAACAATTTTTTTTTTCTTTAACCAGTCACTATCTTGTTTTATTTTTGCTGTCACCAACTATTGCATAGTTTCCGAAAATAATGTTGCTTATCTTACCAATTTCAAGAGCCATCTATTGGGAAATGGAAAAATTAATCCATCTTTTTTTTAATCTGACCCTGTCCACTATGGGCCAGGTGACCTCAAATTTTTTCGAAAATTCCAAAAGTTTACGGATTTAGCTGAAAATAGTTACCTACGGGTTTTTGTGTTCGCTGATTTAGCTAAAAATGGTTACTTGGGGGTTATTAGGGTCGCCGATTACGAACCTGGAGCTTAAATTTTAAAACTAAAAATGGCGGACACATTATTACGAATCCCAAATCTAAATTTCGAATTTCTGTATTACATTTGTAAAGAGATAAATGTATTATCACAATAAAATGCTTGCAATTTGGCTACAGTAATATGATTGTGTTTCATACACTCTATAGCGAGTCCTCTCGCGACTCTAATAAGGCTGTTTGATTATTGTGCTACATTTTACGAAACACAATAACATAACTGTAGCCAAATAGCAGGAGTCTTAATGCGATGATAGATTTATATCTTTACTACTGCAACACCCAAATTATAAATTTAGAAACCGGATTCTTAATCAGCGATCCCAAAAACCATGGAGTAATCATTTTTTAGACAAATCCGTCGAAATTTTACAAATTTTGCCACCATATTGGGTCTGCCATTTTGAATTTTGGAATATTGACTTCATATTCGTAATGAGCGACCCCAAAAAAACCAGAGTAACCATTTTTAGCCCAATCCGTCAACATTTTTTTATTTTAGCGACCATATTGGTTCATCCATTCTAAATTTTTGAATTTGCTCTCTAGATTCGTAATGAGAAAACCCAAAACCCCGCAAGTGGCCATTTGTTACATCCTCAATTTGAAAAAAAAATTCTTCGTAACGCCTAATCATACACAACCCACCTTACATGGGGACACCAAGCGACAGTAAGTATACCATTAAGCCATTACCCTTTCAGGATAGGCATGACACTACCCGATTCGGGTAGTGTTTCTAGGTGGATAGTTTCTTGTAGTGAAATAAACTACAAGTGTGGGCTCACCACACCCACGATGTGCCAACAGCACTCAGTATTCTTGAATGGTCACCCATCCAAGTACTAACCGCGTCCAACGCTGCTTAACTTCAGTGATCTGAAGAGAACTGAGTTTTTCAGCGTGGTATGGCCGTTGGTGCTCTTATATAATCAGGCGCATTGGCGGGACTCATCTGATCTCGAGTCTAACTGTGATAATTGCACTACTGACGATAAAGTAGAAACCGCAAGATAATTAGAAGTGCAATACCAGAGGAGGATGTAGACTGGATGAACACCGATAATTTAATCAGACAAACCATGTATATGTATATGATTGAACCTATTTAATAAGTTAGTTTTAATTTATAAATAGCTATCAATTCTAGACAAATGCAAATTCAATACAAATTGCTTTATATGGAAACACATGCCTATCCAGAGTTCTCGAATTTTTAATTTTTTTTCTGAATAAAACTTGTAACAAAACAGAAACCTTTTTAGGATTGACATGTGAAATTAGGATAATAACCTCTGAATGTTCTCTGCTTCTTGTTTCCTTAACTGTCAAATTTGGACAATAACTTCCTTGAATAGATTTGATTTTCTCAACCAATAAGATATAAAGATAAAGCGCAAGGGGAGAAAAATGTTTGCTCTGGTGGGGAAACTCACCTAACGCTTATAACAGTCCCAGACTTTCGCGATAGGCGGAAGGTTACTGTATATGGGTAATAGGCATGTATATAAACAAATGTATTTTAATATTTTGACGTTCCACAGTACACATACCATTCATCTGATAATGTACAACATACAGAAACAAGTTAACAATTACGAGTATAGTCAGACATGCTCTAATAGAAGGCGTCTGACAAAATACATTTGCAATAGTTAAAAGCATATGGAGTTTATATTACTAAAAGAGCAAGAGAAGAGATATCCAAATCCAAAGATCTTAGTGCTGAATCCAAAATACTCAAACGTGCCGAATCTAAAAGATCGCATGTGCCAAATCCAGAGTTACCCCTTGTAATCGTCTCTACGTTCCAAGCAGTCATGCCATCAACTTGATATTCGAAGTACGAATCGCTTTAAATAAGTCACGATTTTGACATAATTGTGAAATATTCCTTAACGAAGAATCGTTCTGAATGAGACGCGTTACTTTTACATCACCATAAAATAGTTAACGAAGTACTGAGTTGTGAACAAAGTCCCTTTGACTGAGACTTTCGGTCGTCGTACGAGTCACTTTCTGGATAAAGTTCGCTGGTTAAACGTTCGTGAAAGAATTCATCATCGAATTTGATTTTGATTAAATCGAATAATTCAAATTCATGAAACAAACAGCAGGTAGAATTCCGTCGCTATTCTACAACTTATGGGGGATCCAAACGACAAGCTAATCCCCCTAGCCCATTTTTTTACCTATTAACTGATTATCTATTCTTTTTCTTCAATAGACATTATATCATACGAACTAAACCTCATTTAGTCCAAACACTATACTGACACAATCCCCATAGGACTGTTAGTGACAACGTACCCACAACAAATAATAACTGAGGCCTTACCAACCTGACATATGCAGCAATACTGGTCTCTCTCATGCACATATTTCCAAACAACCCTCGCCTTTAAGGGAGGGGCAAAGTACAGTGAACCCCGGATATAGGCCTCCCGGATTTAGACATTCCGAGAATTGACGCCGCGCAGCAGGTATGGGTGAGAGGAGCTGCGGGAGGGGGGGGGGAGGGGTGTTCACTTAGGCGTGACAAAACAGGAGCGTGGCGATGAGAAGCTGTGCCCTAATGGCCTACCTGTGTAATTGTGCCATGACGTTGTCCTAGTTCACTCCGAGTGGGAAGCACACACACAGCGAATAAGCACGATGGCGAGCTCGCGACGACCTTCAGAGAGTCTCCGATGCCATAAGCCAACTGAAGCCGATGGGACTGATCGGACAGGCTCTACAATTCGTCAAAGAAAATGAAGAAGAAGTATTGGATAGACAAACAGAGAGAGAGAGAGTATGATCGTTTTGAAACGAAAAGTAAGACCTGTCATTGGAATACAATCGGATCGTCTCTGTCTATCTCACTTGGTAGAACGAAATGTTTGATCGACTTCAAGCACCGGAGTCACAATGTAGTGTTTTGTAATGTCAAACTGTGTAGTGTTGACTTGAGAATTGTGAAAACTGTGTTTTTCGTGAACAGTTAATTAAATATTTCTAAAATTAAGTGATTTTCTGTTAAATAACTTCTTCGTCTGTCTGGTTATGAAACTGTATCGCATGCATTAGCCGATTACGCAGAAGTGCGTGCTTCCCACTTGAACTGTTTGGCGAGGTGCTTTGATAAAAAAAGTGATGTGCTTTTGGATGCTGCTATTTTCGAATGGTTTATTCAAGTGAGCGACAAAGTATCTGGACCGATTATTCAAGAGAAAGCTCTCCTTTTAAACGAGATGCTCAACGGCCCGCAAAAGTTTGAAGTACATAAGCAGGTAAACCATTTATTTCAACGTGTAACAGGAAACTTTCTTCCTCATTTCCTCATTATTAGAAAAACAATTTTCAAAATATTTCTTACCACGCAGTAAAGTTCACCGGAAGCGGTTCATACGCCCCTGATTGTTACTGTTCGGAGTCGGCCTATTTCCGGGAAGTTCGGCCCACCGTCAGCTTTCCGGGGTTCACTGTATTGATTTTCCCCCCTCTGAAATCGAATGATTAAGTTCATTGGATCATTTGAATTTTTCCAAGATAGAAATTCTCATTTCGTTTGCATATAGACTTGCGGCTAAGAAATGATCGGAAAATTCCCGGCCTAATGACCGGGAAATCCCAGTTCCATTGGACCATCAATGTGTATGATTCTCTTTATACTATTCTTTGCTATTTGCTATTTTCTATTTGCCAGTACTGGCAAAACGAAGGAACTATGGACCTCATTAACAACGATGAGGGATGAATACAGGGGTGCAATACGTAAGGCAAAGCAGGAGAGCTGAAGCAACTTTTGCACAGACATTGAGAAGGGAGCTGAGGCGGCTAGATTGGATAAGCTGCTTTCGCGAAATCCGGACGCTGTTCTCAGCACTCTGAAATTGCCCGGCGGGGGGTACTCAAGAGTCGGACGGGGATACCTTGGCTCACCTGATCAAGGCACATTTCCCGGGCTTTTCAAGGTTTGGAGAAAAGGGACGACACCTCAGAGGCAACTAAAGTCGCCTGCGGCCCAACTGGGCCCGAAACAGCGGCTAGCCAACGAGATTGTCACCCCCGTCAGGGTCAGGTGACAATCATCATAGGGCTGCTAGTGAGACTTGCTAGGGCTAGTCTGACGTTGGGACATGTCCCGGCGGCATGGAGGAGTACGAGAGCAGTCTTTATTCCGAATGCAGGTAGGATCGGTTATACCTTACCCAAAGATTTCCGTCCCATCAGCCTAACATCTTTCCTACTAAAAACAGTGAAAGACTTGTGGATAGATATATATGCGCGATAAGGTCTTGTCAAGTAGGCCAGTTCACAAGGAGCAACACGCCTATAGGGCTGGTCACTCGACGGAGACAGCCCTAAGTGGAGCAGTAAACCTAATTGAAGGACAACTCAAGGAGAAAGGCCTCGCGATTGGAACCTTTATGGACATCGAAGGAGCCTTCAATAAGACCTCTGGAGAGGTGATCAGGGCGGCCATGATCGCACATGGGGTGCCTATTGCAGTCGAGCTAAATATCTAGCAGTCATTCTGGATAAGAGGCTGTTATGGAACGAGCACCTGGAAAACAAGTGCAAGAAGCTAGTAGCGACTCTATGGCTCTGTAGGAGAGCCGTAGGGAAAAGCTGGGGCTTGAAACCGGAGACACTTATGTGGATCTACACAGCGATCTTGCGTCCCAGGCTAACCTATGCGGCAGTTGTCTGGTGGAGCAGGGTCGAGCTGTCCACTGTGAAGTCTCCACTGGAAAGGATCAGGGGACTGATTTTGAGAGGCGTCAGTGGTGCCTCGAGGTCGACACCCACGATGGCACTGGGAGCACTAATAGGTTTGGAGCCCCTCCATCTCACCATCAAGGCCGTGGCTGCGATGGCGGCCTGGAGACTAAATTTGGTAAATGACAGAAGGATCTCGTCAGCAGTGAAGATCCCAGTCGACATCGCGAGGAGGCCGACCCTGAACATGCCCAGGGACGAAATGGCCACTCGCTACCTCTTCGACAATTAGTATCGAGTGCCTATCCACGAAGGAGGAATGGGTTAACGGCGACCCACACCTGCCCAGTGATGGAGACAACTGGTTTACAGATGGCTCCAGGAAAGAGGAGAATGCAGGAGCCGGTGTATATCGTAGAAGCAGTGGAATGGGCTTCACAATCCCGATGGGGTCCTACGCCACAGTTCTACAATCTGAGATTACGGCCATGCTTCAGTGAGCCTACAAGGCACAGGAGTATGCCAACAAAAGGAACATCCGTATCTGCTCAGACAGCAGGGCTGCTATAATGGCCCTGAATGGAACAACGACTATGTCGCTCTTAGTATGGGAGTGCTTTGAGGCACTGAACAGCCTAGCGACGGTAAACCGAGTTACTCTGCTATGGATTTCTGGACACAGCGGTATCAAGGGCAATGAGATATCGGATAGGCTAGCCAAGCTAGCAGCAGGAAGAAATTTTCCTGGACCCGAGCCAGTTGTAGGTATTACCAGCAGGTCAGTTACTGAAGAAATTAATAGTTGGCTAACTGAGCAACATCAGAATGAGCGGGATTTGGTCTCTGGTTGCTGATTGGCCAAAACACTCTTGGGCTCAAAGCTTAACTCTAACCGAGCAAGGGAAATACTCAAGCTCGGGAGGAACGAAATCGAAGTCCTAACAGACGTTTTTATAGGACATGGGAACCTCGAATATAACAGACATAAGATAGGGCTTGCGGAACGTCCCCTCTGTCGTCTGTGCGGAAAGGATAATGAGACAGCTACTCACATCCTTCGTCACTGCCCTGCGATTTCGGGGAAACGTCTAACACACACACGCAATTACTGCATCAGTGAGTCAGAGATATCAGCCAACAGCGTGGCTGCGGTCCTCTCCCTATGGAGAGGGCTTTGGGGTCACGCTTAGGCTCCCAAGGGGACGTAACGGGACTACCCAAGCGTCAGGGGCTGTTACCGTCTCAACCCAGAACTAATAATAATAATAATGACTAATATTCTATTCCATGACCCATTCATAGACGTAGCATCATTCAAATTCTTGAAACGAGTCCTAATCTTAGCTAAGATGAATACTTTTATGAAGTAATTGTAAGGATAATAGAGGGAGACTACGTCGGAACTGGAAATCTTTCAGTACTTGCTCAGCTCTAATTGGTTTTCCAATCCCAAATTACTCCCAGGCCCATTCTAACTATCTTGATAGGCCAGTTGCAGTTCAACTAAAATTCTCAAATTTCGTTACCTGCTGAATATTCGTAACGTCAACATCAATCTAGAGACTAGTTGAAAAAATTCTGTGCTTGTAAACCGGATACAAATGTGCACGTTTTTAGAACTGAGTGATTTGAGTTCTTCGATTGTATTGTAATGGTTATTAATTATTATTTGTTTATTGTTATTTCTAATGATTATTATTAAATTTAGGTAAATGTTGTTGGTTTTCTTTTCTCGTATCTTAAAAATTTTAAATTTATACTTCCGCTCTAGCAATTATTTTTTCCATACTCTATAGGTTGATTACAGTCCAGAAAAAATTGATTTACAATTGCGAAGTTATGGAAATAGTAGTGTGAACGTTTAATTAGAACATCGCAGTAGCAGCGATACCCCTGAATTAGGTTGACACTTTTAAAAAGGCATAAACCTTGGTGTTTTTAACTTTTGTGCAAAAGTTCAAAATCATTGAAATCTTTGTGCGACCTTTGAAATCCACCTGAAATCTTTGTGAAATAATTGAAGTCTTTGTGAGATCTTTTAAATTTATCAAAAATATTTGCGAAATGTTTGAAATATTTGCGAAATATTTAAAACCATTGTTAAATCTTTAAAAAGTCATTCAAATCTTTCTGAAATCATTGTGAAATCTTTGAAATATTTTTTAAATACTTCGTAATATTTGTGAAATTATTGAAATCTTTGGGAAATCATTGAACTATATGTGAACTCTTTTAAATCTATCCGAAATCTTTAAAATCTTTGGGAAATAATTTAAATCTTTGTGAAGTCTTTGAAATCTATCCGAAGTCTTTGCGAAATGTTTGAAATATTTGCGAAACATTTAAAATCTTTGTGAAATCTTTGTGAAATCTTTGTAATATTTTTTAAATACTTGGTAATATTTCTGAAATTATTGAAATCTTTGGGAAATCATTGAAGTATTTGTGAACTCTTTTAAAACTATCCGAAATCTTTAAAATCTTTGGGAAATCATTTAAATCTTTGTGCAATCTTTGAAATCTATCTGAAGTCCTTGCGAAATATTTGAAATCTTTCTTAAATCCTCGAAATTATTGCAATGTTTGGGAAATGATTGAAATCTTTGTTAAATCTTTGGGAAATCATTGAAATCTTTGGAAATCTTTGCGAAATATTTGAAATATTTTTGAAATATTTGGCAATACTTGTGAAATTATTGAAATGGTTTAATGGTCGCCTGGGACATAGTGGACAGGGTGAGGTTTGAAAAAATATGAATTTATTTATCCATTTCCCAATAGATGGCTCTTAAGATTTGTAGGTTAAGCAAGTTTATTTTCAGAAACGTTGGAATAGTCAGTCACAGCCGAAAATTTGAGAAAATTCGATTATGCCGATTGAAAATTTTTACTGACACATAACTGGTCGCCATTTTGTATTTTTTCAGATTCCGGCTAACACAGACTATGACATAGTGTTTAAAGATAAACCTGCCTATTTGGCCAAGCTGAAGACGCTTCCGTTGAAAAATGGAACAATTAACCATTTTCTTTTTAAAATTTTACCAGTCGCCATCTTAGACCTTTACAATTTTTCGGTTATGAGCGATCTTCGCATAATTTATAAAAGTAAACTTGTTTTTTTTTTGTTGCCAAGTTTGAAGGGCTTCCGTTCAAAGATGGGTAAATTAATATCTACGTTTTTAAAAATTTGAATGGCAGCTATTTTGGATTCTTCCAAAATTTGGATTTTTTAGTATCAGCAGTTGCTTTGTAGCCATTAAAAGAATATTTGCAAAAATTTGGGCCAAAATATTTTGTTGATAACCATAGAAAATACCATTTGTGGGCAACACTTATGGGTCAGCCAATTTTAAAATTTTGAAAATGTTTATTTTGATTTTATATTACTTTTATGGCTTTGAACGACACTCAGAGAAAAAAGTGCCTTGAAACAAAAGCATTGCTCTCTGCCTGTATTCTTTTGAACCAGTTTAACGTATTTTTTACACAAATATAATTACAGTAAACTTCCTTTTATTTTACGGGCCTTGAAACGAACACGTTCGGTTATTCTAGGGCTGGAGGGGCCCCCACCTCTACCGCGAGTAGGCAGGTTCTTTTTATCAAGCGAAGTTAATTGGCTACCCCGTTCTTGTATCGATGCGCTTGCGCTAAGTAACTTTATCATCTGCGCGTGTGCCGAAAACCGCGGGCGATTTGAAATCAATAAATACCATCAATAATAATATACCGATAAGTACAACCGACATTCCTATAACTGATGGCCCATGCAGTTTCTCAGCTCAAGGGGCGAAAGACAGTTGGGACTCTCGCGTCAGAAGGGCCGCTGTATGCGCAAATACTCAGTCCAGTATATTGCGCAATAAGATGTATTCCAAGTGGAAACGGTTCAGACGGTCCCGACTTGTTGCGCAGTTGAAAAACTCGCGATCCCTTAGAATGTCAGTGTTTTTCAAGTGTCTTTACAATTTTTTGTTGAGGTACCACAATTTGCCAACTAAAACTCGAAATAATAGAATCAAAAAACGACTCAAATATTTCACGGACTAGACTACTGAGTGTTGTGGCATGACATCAGGTCATGGAAGGATGAGTGGAAATGTGAGGAAGGTTAGCATGGGAGTGACATATGAGTGCAGACAACTTTTTGGAGAAAGTTTTCTAAACGTTAAAGTAAGTTAAAAAGGTTATATTAATAGTTTTCAAGTGTATAATGCTAAAATAGGTGGAAATGTCAGCCGTCAGGAAGGTTAGGGCATGGGACTGCAACTGCATACGATTTTTTGGACAAAATATTCTATAAGGAAAAGTAAGTGATAACGGTCTGACTAGTACTATTTTTCTCTATTTTTTCTAGAATATATTTTCTCAGTCATTTCCCATTCTTTCGTCGACTGACGCCCTATCAGTGTCACGAAATACAATCAACCTCAAATTTCGGACAGTTGATTGTATTTCGTGACACTGAAAGGGCGTCAATCGACAAAAGAATGGGAAATGACTGAGAAAATCCATTCTACACTTGAGAAATATTACTATTTGTACTTTTATGACTTTTTCTTTTCGAATATTTTCTCGAAAAAGTTGTCTGCATTCACATGACGGCATGTCAAAATACTCAATTCAAGGCTTCCCGCTCTTCGGGCCTCTTTTTTTTAATTGGTAACCCACTGATGCAGGCGCGGCCGTACAGCCCGTACAGGGACCGTGGTAGGAGATGACGAAACTGCGCAAATTAGAATAAGCGTATATAGGGGATGTAGAATAGGTAAACTGTAGAATAAGCGAACTGTAGAATAAAAGGAAGTTTACTGTATTTGGCTTTCAAGTTTAGTTTTTTCAACTTGCTATCAACAAATAAATTTTAAGTGTACAGTTGAAACTGAGGAAATTTACATGTTCAGTTTGACGTGTTCAGTGTCACGTGCGGAGTTTAACGTGTGGAGTTTAACGTGTGAGTTCAAACGTGTGCAGTTAAACGTGTAGGGTTTAATGTCTAGGCTTTGTGTGTACACACGTGTACAGTCTAACACGTGCAGAGTTGTTAAGTGTAGTGTTGATCGGGCCCCCAGGTGTGCAACTGCAAATACAATAAAACATTTCACCTGTGTACTGTGAAACAGAACATCCACTTATCAAAATTTTGTCAGATAAAAGCTGTAAAATATATTTTCCGGATATAGCTACTTTTTTGGCAATCTTTTGAATTATTTTGATTCCCATTTCAGCCAAAAGAACTTCCTCATGAGACATTTTTTTCTCGAAGCTCATAAGAGTAGAAGCAAAATCTACGAGGCTTTCGACAATCTGATATCGATCTTGGGTACTGTAAAACATAATATTATAAAATAATACTTCATCCGTGTATACGATTAAGCCATTTCCCTTTCAGGGTAGGCGTGACACTACCCGATTCGGGTAGTGTTTCTAGGTGGATAGTTTCTTGTAGTAAATAACTACAAGTGTGGGCTCACCACACCCACGATGTGCCAACAGCATGCAGTATTCTCGAATGGTCACCCATCCAAGTACTAAACGCGCCCAACGCTGCTTAACTTCAGTGATCCGACGAGAACTGGTTTTTTCAGCGAGATATGGCTGTTGGTAATGTGTAATTGTCTAAAAAGGATATTTTTTAATTCTACATACCTGTGTTCAACAACCTTAAACAGAACGTCAATAACTCTCCAGTCGTAGGTCAAGGCCTTTCTCAACCACGCACTGTTCTTGCTTCTCTCTTCGTCCTGAATTCTTCTCATGACTGCTAACTTCAGAACTTCCAAAATCTGCGATTCATAAAATATATAGATCCTTATGAATATTAGTGTTTAGTATTTTTGACTAGATGGCAAAAGTCGATTGGTCAACAACTCGAAGCAATATTTTTGCGAAAATTAGATTAATAGTACCATAATAATATTATTTATTAAGTATATAATAATTAAGTAATAATTACATATCTATATAATAAGACCATTATTAGTTTAGTTAGCAGCACGAGCCAGATGGCGCACTATGGGCCAGGCGACCCCGAATTTTGACAAGAAACAAAGTATGGATTTTAAATATATAAAAACCTAAAACTTGATTCTTATATAAATATTCATTGTTAATATCAGTTCGTCTTATCTTGAATGTGGAAAATCACGTAAAATCAATAATAGGCGATACAATGCAAAAACTAATATATTTGCGAATAATTTCTTAATATAA
>CAKNYM010051004.1:14175-37803 GCA_932195095.1 Andricus curvator
AGTATGGATTTTAAATATATAATACTTAAAACCTGATTCTTATATAAGTATTTATCGTTAATATCAATTCGTCTTATCTTGAATGTGGAAAATCACGTAAAATCAATAATAGGTGATACAATGCAAAAACTAATATATTTGCGAATAATTTCTTAATATAAATCTGTTTTTTTTTATGTTTATGTTTGAATGAATCTTAAGAAATCACAAAATTACTAAAATACAAATTTTGCTCGTTTTTACTTGCAGATAAAAAACTTGCTTTAAGCATCCATGCGCACTATGGGCCAGGCGACATCGAATTTTAAAAAAATGCAAAAAGTCCACGGGTTTACCTGAAAATGGTTACTCTCTGGTTATTGGGTCGCTGATTACGATTCTGGAGTCCAAGTTTTTCAATTCAACATGGAGGGGAAAATAAAAAAATTTCAACGGATTTGGCTAAAAATGGTCATTTGTGTTAAAGAATTTATCATGTTAGCCACATAATTAAGTTGTACTTGAAGACAAGTGCGCATGCAAACGAGATTTGAAGGCAGTGAGCTGGGCGAAAAGTCAAATACTATTAGTTATTTAAAGGAGAAAGTGTACTGATGTATTAATTTTGAATAAAATATGGAAAAAATTTCAACAAGAATTGACAAGATCTCTTGTGAGTACGACGACCATGGCAGAAGGAGGGGAATTGGAGTTGGCAAAGCTCGAAGTGGCAAGGCAGAAACATCGTCGTCAGCAAGAAAAGCAGGCCTACGAACAACAAATGGTACAAATTCGGATAGAAGCGGAGCAACAAAAACAAGAATTGGAGCGAGAGAGATTAGAAATTCAAAAGGAAAGAGAAAGAATGGAACAGGTCAGGCAACATATGCAAAATGAGCAAGAAGGAATATTAAATACAAGAATGGACACACAGGAGTCACGTCGGGGTCTAGAAGGTTGTAACCCCTTAAACCAAACACAGGACCATTTAGCACAGGCGCTCAATTCGTTAACTATGGTATTACAAAGATCTTTGTCCAAGTCGAGAACGGAAAATATACCATCAGCTGTGGCCGATTTAAGGACAGTAATACGAGATTTTAAAGGAAATGAGGGGCCTAGGCGAGCAGGGGCTTGGACTACAGAGCTCGAAAATGTCGAAATATTAAATGGTTGGTCAGACACGGTGGCTTTGAGTATGGCAAAGTCGCACCTGAAAGATGGGGCTATGAAGTGGCTTTTAACCAAGGTGCCTACGACTGTCCATTTCGTCTCATTTACACAAGCATTCCGGTCAACCTTTACTTATCGACGCTGTACAAGCGAAAAGCTCAAGATGATGATGGTGCAAACTCAGGGTTACAAGGAAAGTATCCAGTATTACTTCCTGGATAAGATCTGGCTGTGTGAAGGCTTGGGATTTTCGATGACAGAAATCTGAGATGAAGTGGTAATGGGTCTCTGGTCTCAAGAAACTAAAAGTTTCATGCTCGCTATAACTGTGATAAGTCAGGCCATTTTTCGCGTGATTGTACGAATAATCGAAAAGAAATTACATGTTATTTGTGTAAAGGTTTAGGTCATGTAGCATCACTTTGCCCAAAACGAAATAAAGTAAGAAAAGAAAATGTACACACGGTACGTAAAATGCACGCGGCGGAATCATTAGGAAAATTTTTAAAAGAAGTGCGAGTAGGAAATGCAAAACTTCAAGCGCAGATTGATATGTGCGCTTCGGTGAGCACCATTAAAGCGACAGTAGTATTACGTGAGGGTCTTTCGATGCAAAAAATGACGTCAGTTCTAAAACCTTTTGGTGTTGTAGTTGTAGATTCACCCAGTATTATTAATGAAACTTTTAACTGAGGGATTGAAACCAAGAACGGTAATTTTTAGAGATGTGCCGGATGTTGCGCAAAATGTAGGTGTCATTGTAGGGCGAAATTTCAGGGCAACTTTAGATTTAACCTATACGAGACACGGTTTTGGTTTTACATTTATTGACATTGGCCCTACTTTATTTTCTGGCAACAAACAATCTAAGTTTAAGTTATACGTGAATGAAAAAGTCGACATATCTCCAGATTCGGTACATTTGCTTAAAATAATGTCGGAACTAGGAGAAATTAAAATGTTGCTATCTAATTTCACGGAAAAATCTCAGAAAATAGCCAACAGATAGGGGAACCGATATTGTCTATTGAAAAAGTTAATGAAAAACCAGAAATAAGGGAAAAGATTTCGCACGGCTAGCTTGAACCAATTTTGACTGAAAAGTGTTCGCCTATACCAGTTTCTTTCTGAATATGTTTTGAGGATGTCTCCCGAGTCTTTTAAGGCCTAAATGAAAAATATTGATGGGCCCCTTTTTAAGAAATCATAATTTTTCATTTTTTGTGGGGTTATTAAGTATATTTTCGTTGAAATAATTGCAAATTGAATGTTAATTGGTATAAAACATTTGGTTTGACATCCAAAATAAGCCTTTAATAGTTAAACATCAAGTAACATTCAGAAGGCTTTAAAATCTTGAAAACAGGTGAAAAAAGTCAGTTTTTTTAAAAACAATTTCTCCTTTTGACTGCATTGCACGCGTAAATAGGCTGAACAACTATTTAAGTGCACAACATTTCCTATGAAATTAAAAAAAATTAATGTTTTGTCTTGAATAGTTTAGGAGATATGACTTCCAGCAGTGATTTTTTAATAAAAAATTGGCACAAAAAAAATTTAACTTTAGTTTCCGTGAAATATCTCATGTCTTGTACATTTTAGATATAAGTTGCACTAATATTAGTTAAAGCAGACTAAATTTTCCAAATGTATAAAAAAATAAATTGCTCTAGCTCTGATAGGTATCAAGTTATTGCGTCCTGAAAATCACCCTTTTTATTGAGTTTTATTATACATTAAGTTTATCGGAAATAACTAAGGTCTGTCGAATTTCACATGAAAAAATATGCCTTTATTAATAAAAGCACATAAATTTTCGAGCAAAATACCAAAAAGTTGAGTGTGCTATCTTTAATATTTCGTAAAATGTTGCTACGAAGAGCGTGCTCTTCGATAAAAATTTATATAATTTTGTTAAAAGGTAAATCTGATTTTTTACTTATTCTGAACTGTATGTAAAAGCTCTTAAGTTATAGTTGCTTCTTTTCTAATTTGGGCTGCATAGGCTAATTAAAGCTTGACTCAGGGCGGATTGAGATAATGGAAAATCGTCCCGGGAGAAATGGTTAATGTATAATAAAACTCAATAAAAATGGTGATTTTCAAGACGCAATAACTTGATACCTATCAGAGCTAGAGCATTTTATTGTTTTTAGATCTCCTGAAAATTTAGTCTGCTTTAACTAATATAAGTGCAACTTTCATTTAAGATGTACAAGACATGAAATAATTCACGTAAACTAAAGTTAAATTTTTTTAGGCCAATTTTTTATTAAAAAATTACTTCTAGAAGTCGTATCTCCTGAACTATTCACGATAAAACATTTAAAAAAAATTTATTTCGTAGGGTATGCGTGTAATGCAAAGAAAAGGAGAAATTATTTTAAAAACTGACTTTTTTCACCTGTTTTACAAGATTTTAAAGCTTTCTGAATGTTATTTGATGTTTAACTATTAGAGGCTTATTTTTGATGGCAAACTAAATGGTTTGTACCAATTAAAATTCAATTTGCAATGCTTTTAACGAAAATATACTTAATAACCCCACAAAAAATGAAAAATTATGATTTCTTAAAAAGGGGACCAACAATTTTTTCCTTTAGGCCTTAAAATACTCGGGAGGCATTCTCAAATCATATTCAGAAAGAAACTGGGATAGGCGAGCACTTTTCAGTCAAAAGTGGTTCAAGCTAGTCGTGTACGATTGACGAAGCAATTACTGATAAGGGAGTTTCGGTTGAACAAAACAGGAGATTGTAAAATTTTTAAACGGAAATCGAGAATGTATTGCGCAAAATTTTGACGAGCTTAGACGAACAAATAAGCTTGAAATAAAATTTGAAGTGAAAGAACATTCGCAATCGGTACAATCGAAACCGTATAGGTTTAACGCAAATGATCGATTAGCTTTAAAAAATATTGTTAATGAATACCAGCAAAATTGGATTGTTACCGAAACTGACTCAGAATATGCAAGTCCAGCATTTCTCATTAGAAAAAAGATGACACACCTCGAATGGTAGTGGATTATAGAAAACGTAACGCAGTAATTAAACCAGTCAATTTTACGAATCCGAGTTTCGATGATTTGCTTGAAAATTTAAATGGGGCTAAATATTTCATAACCTTAGATTTGGCGAAATATTTTGCAAAACGTATTAATCGAGTGTTAGGCATTGCGAGGAGAAAAGGGATTGCTTTCGCTTGTTTTGACGACACCTGCATTTTTCCTAAATCATAGGAACAGTTCAAAGTGTAGATTTGGAATGAGAAAAGTAGAATATTTAGGCTACGTAATAGGCGAGGGAGCAATTCAGCCGGGAACAAGAAAGGTTAAAGCTATTGAAGTGTTTCCGCGTCCTGAATCAAAACATGGTGTTAGACGATTTATGAGTCTCGCTAGTTTCTTTAGACGCTTCATACTGAAATTCGCGAATATAGCGCTACCAATAACGAATTTGTTAAAAGGGACCGTTGAGTTCAAGTGGACTAAAGAGTGCAAAGAAGCCAGAAGCCAATCCAGAAAAATAAACTTGTAGAAAACACGGCTTTGGGGGTGTACAATCTTAAAGCTTTTAAAATAGAGCTTCATACAGACGCATCGAGTAAGGGTATAGGGGAAATTCTATTACAAGCAGAGGAGGAAAGTAGCCCGTTTCATACGGTTTATGGGGTTATTAGAAGAACTAGTGAAATCAAGAAAAGTATCATTCTATTGGGCTCGAATTAATGGCTATTGCATGAGTTCTAGAAATATTTGGACCTTTCTTGATAGGAATCACTTTTACAGTTGTAACAGATTGTCGCTGCTTAGTAAATATAAATGCTTTGAAGACTGAAAATTTGCAAATAGCTCGATGGTTAAGTGAATTAGCTGAATTTAGCCCAACTATTCAGCACAGAAAAGGGGAGAGTTAGTCCACCTGAATTCGAGACGGTTTTAGGAATCACGATTAGAGAGGAGAAATTCGTATGCATCAAAGAAAAGATGACGATATAGTCGAAATTATTCGGATTTTGGAGAGAAAGAAGAAAGATCGAACCAAGGCCGAATAAAGGTCGAATGAGAGATTTTGTTTTTAGAAATAGGTTAATGTTAAAAAAAGTAGGCAAGAGAAAAGATACTCGAGATGTTTATGCTGTGCCTAAAATAATGCGAAAAGCGTTAGTTATCCGATATCATGATCTGTCAAGTCACTTCGGAGTTGAAAAGACGGTTAAAAGAATACATGAATTTTATTATTTTCCTAAGATGAAAAGGTATATTAAGATACATGCCAAAAACCATTTGGGCCCTTTTCTGCCAACTCCAAGGAAAAATAAATCTGTACTAGGTTTAACCCATATACCATTAAGCCATTTCCCTTTCGGCGAGCCTCAAGGGGTAAGCGTGACACTACCCGATTCGGGTAGTGTTTCTAGGTGGATAGTTTCTGGTAGTAAATAACTACAAGTGTGGGCTCACCACACCCACGACCGCCAACAGCAACGCAGTAGTATCAGACGGTCACCCATCCAAGTACTAACCGCGCCCAACACTGCTTAACTTCAGTGATCTAACGGGAACTGGTGTTTCCAGCGTGGTATGGCCGTTGCCATAATTTAACAAAATACGCTTATATTCGACCTGTTAAAGATGTAAAAGTTAAATTTTTTCAAACGTTCGATGCTCCAAGTAGATTTATAACTGATCGAGGAACGAGTTTCACGTCCCAAAATTTTCAAGCTTTGTGTAAAAAATATCAAATTATATTTCAATCGCCTCTTTCTCGAGATTACAGAATCCCGCTAGATGTCACGACGTTCAGAGTGGGGGAAAAGAAAATTTACCCCCACACGCTGCTACTTTGCGCGCTCCAAACCAACCTCATATTCTTTCGTCGTGCGTTAAAGGTTACACTTTCCGAAATTAGATACTTGTTTTCGTTAGTTATTTTTCGGTAGTTCAGTTTATAAGTGATAGTGAACATGTGTAATAAAAGAAAAGCAGATATTGAGCTATTTAGTAAAGAATTTATGCGTTTAAAATAACAGTTGGAAGAATTGCAAGCTCTTCAGGAAGAAGGATTTCGAGGATTCGAGTCTGTTGAACGAGATGCAGAAAGAAGTGGTGATGGTGGGAGTAATTCAGAAGATGACTCTCCTTTAAACACAATCAGCAATGAAAATTCGATGTGGTAAACTTCAGAAGGTATGGTTAAAACTAGATAGGCATTATATTGGAATTTTATGGTTTTCTCTCCATCACACACGTGGAGGTTATTTGTGGTTTAAGAGGTTAGGACAAAGATGAAACCTTGGAACAAAACTTGAAGTGGTGAAACATGCAAAATATTCCCACTTGATATTAAAACGCTCGCATGACGTTTTATTTTTTGTCTGCTATATCCTACACTAATTTGGAATTCGCCATCGAACAGGCATAAACATGTGTGCTCGCATGACACACGGTTCGGGCAAAGCCGCCATGATTGAATCCTTTGTTCTCTCTCGATAGAGACGATATGGTCACATGTGTGCTCGCAGGACATACTGACTTGATAAGGGCAAACCAAGCTGCCGTTTTTTTTTTGTTTCTCTTATGATTATAAACTCAAACAATGACACGCGCTCGCAAGACGCATATACATATCAAAATGTAAATAAATAAATAGAATTTAGTTTATTTATACATTTTACTACGGATAAGTATAGATGATGAAATTGCAGAGATTTTTGGTCAGGATCCACTTGAATCTAAAGCCTTAAATTTGAACGTACATTCAACAATTAACAAAAGATGGAAATATTGGGTTTCAAATGGAATTGAGAAAGAGAGAAATTATTAGAAAAGTACAAATGTCCTGACGGATTAGAAGTACTTAAATTGAATTCAGAAATTTCACTAAAATTACCAAAACACTCAAAGACTAGGGACACTTACATGGCTAAGAGACAACAATCGGCGGGGTCGCCCTGGCATCTATTGGATCGGTTATGTCTACGCTTATCGAGGAAAAGGAAAGTGCCGATAAAGTTCTCTTATTAGAACGCCTACATGATGCAGGAGAACTCATTGCAGACATGATAAACAGTCAAACTAAGTCTAGGATTGCCTTTGTTCTAGCCGGGGTCGATAAAGAAACGAACTGTGCTTGAGAACACAAAGACAGAGGAATTTTTAGTTGGTAAAAACCTATCAGAAAAAATTTTAAGAAGCAAAAAGGATGGATAAAGTAGCTATTTCTTGAAGAAAAAATTCTGGTCAAAAAATCCAAATGCCACCATCTCAAAAATAAGCTTTAAACTCAAGCAGCCTGCAGGGAAAAAGGTCGTTTTCCAATTTATCAGGCTACTTCCAAGGCCATCCGTCGACTCAGGCAAGACCGCTTAATCCTAAGTTACTGTACTTAAAAACAGGCCACCAAATCAGCCGTTCAGCCAAAAAGGACAAGGCGAGGATGCAGGGGAAATTCAAATAAGTGTAAGTATGGTTGCAGGCAGATTAAAACACTAATCGGAAAATTGGTTAACGATTACATCAGACAACTTTATTTTAAATTGTATTGTATTAAATTTGATACGAAAGTAGAATGAGGAAAGGTACCGTTAGATGCATTACATTCAGTTAAAGAAGTCCATAAGTGTCAACAAGCAATAGATCCACTATTAGCAAAGGGCGCCATATAACCTTGCAAACCAGATAAGAATAAGTTTTTTATGAACCTATTTTATTGTACCTAAACCAGATGGATACTTTGGCTTCATTTTAAATCTAAAAAAGTTGAACGAGTTCATCAAAACAGATTTAGTAGATGCTTATTACATGGTTCCCATTCATGAAGAAAGATAGTATTTAAGGTTTGAATTCTTTGGGAGACTTTTTCAGTTTACTTGTTTACCATTCGGTTTGAATATAAGCTCGTTTATGTTCACAAAACTGATGAAGCCTGTTGTAAATCATTTAAGAGCAAAAGAACTGATGTCAGTAATCTCCCTTGATGATATGTTATGCGTGGCTAAGGATTTTGAATCTTGTAAAGAAAATACAAAAGATACAGTCGCCTTATTACATTTTTTGGGGTTTTTAGTAAACGAAAAGAATCTTACACCATCTACGAGATGCAAATTTCTCGGTCTTATTATCCATTCAATACAATATTGTATTGAACTACCAGATGAGAAAAGGAGGGATTTAGAAAAAGACATAAGATCATTTCTCACCAAGACTTCTTGTTTACTAAAAGATTTTGCACATATCATAGGGAAATTAATTGCAACTTGTCCAGCAGTAGAGTATGGAATGTTATATACAAGATCCTTAGAAAGAGAAAAAATTTTAGCATTAACATCAAATAACTTTGATTATGACAGAAAGATGTTGATTCCAAAGTCTATTATTTCTGATTTAAATTGGTGGAGATTTTAATTAGAAAAAAAAATTTTAATTAAAAATAAAAAATTAATTAATTCTCCTCTCATTACCGGTTACGATAAATTCTATTAAAACCGGTGATTTCAGAATGGAAATTTATACAGATTCTTCTGGCACAGGTTGGGGTGTTACGAATAGTTTAGATCAGGTTTATGGATTTTGGGTTGAAGCCCAAAAGAAGTTTCATATCAATTACAGAGAGCTGTTAGCAGTAAAATTAGCATTAGAAAGGTTAGCAGATCAATTAAGTAACTGTCAAATCCTGCTTAGGTTGGCAATACAACAGCCGTATCTTATATTAATAAGATGGGTGGTACGCGATATCCTTCCTGTAATAAACTGGCTAAAGAGATCTGGCAATGGGCAGAAAATAGAAGGATTTTCTTGTTTGCATCCTATATATCACCAATCGATAATAAACAAGCGGACAAATTATCTAGAATGAAAAATGAGGACGCGGAATGGGAGTTGAATCATGAAGCATTTCAGTTAATTGTTAAAAGATTTGGTTGTCCAAGTGTAGATTTATTTGCCTGTAGGAATAACTCTAAGTGTAAAATTTTTTTATCGTGGAAGCCCGATCCAGATGCCCATCCAGAAGAAAAATCTAAGATTTTATGCATTTCCACCTTTTAACTTAATTTTAAAAACTCTTGTAAAAATCAAGCAGGATAATGCATTAGGTATTATTGTAGTGCCTCGTTGGCCAGGGCAACCATGGTACCCTTTATTTTTAGATATGCTTGTAGGAAATCCCCTTATTTTCAATCCAGATGTTAATTTATTATTATCCCCATGCAGGAGGAAAGTTTATTCACGAGCGAGCCACCTGTATTTCATGGCAGGCGTAGTGTCAGCGAAGCCTTCTTAAGGGAAAATATTCCTACGGGTGCGTTAGATATATTATTGGCATCTCTTGTTCCAGCCACAGCTAGGCAATACGAATCGGTCTTACGACAATGGTGGCTATTTTCTGAGAAAAATAAATACGATTTTTACTTGCCAAAGAGGGATACTCTAATTAAGTTTTTGACAGCAAGCTTTAATAAAGGCACTTCTTACAGCTCTCTAAATACTTTTCGTTCGGCAATATCCCTCATTGCTCAAGATATGATAGGTGAGGATGCAATGATCACTAGATTCTTAAAATTTACGTTTCGACTGAAACCGGCTAAGCCAAAGTATTCTTACACATGGGATGTGTCGATAGTCTTAGGTTATTTAAAGAAGTTGCACCCTTTACAAAATTTAAGATTGAAAGATTTAACTGGCGAAGTAGTAGTTACAGGACACAGGGCACATACTTTAGCTAATATTAAATTAAGTAATATCCGCCTAACTCCACAAGGGGTAGAGATAAAAATCTCAGATCTTATCAAAACGTCAGGACCTGGTAGGTACCAACCTTTGTTAATTTTACCAAAATTCCATCAAAACTCTCATGTATGCGTGGCATCGGCAATAATAAGAGAATATATAAATCTGACTAGAAAATTAAGGGGAAATGAAGATAAACTATTTCTAACGATTAAAAAGCCACATGCGGCTGTGACTTCTCAAACCATTAGTAAATGGATTAAAAAGGTACTAGGAAAGAGCGGTATCGATATATCTGTTTTTTCGTCTCATTCCACAAGACATGCATCTACATCGGCTGCCTTAGCTAAAGAAGTCGATTTAAGCACAATAAAACGTACAGAAGGATGGTCTGAAAGTTCGCAAACGTTTGCCAGATTTTATAATCGGCCCATACTTGTAAACAAAGGTAACTTTGCTTCTGCCGTTTTAGAATTATAAACGGTACTATTTGTAAAAGGACGCTCTTTTTAATTTTAATTTGTTTGGTATTATTTTGCACTACCTATTTTCGTAAAAAATAAAAATGTGAGTTTGTTCAATAAGTAAAAGCTCTATTTAAAATTGCTCTCTCTCTAAACATCTGCATTCTGTAGTCTCGAGAAAGAGATTACAGTCCCACCCCACCAAAAATTCTAAAAATTGTTTTGGGTTTTTCTCTAAATCCCTAAACCCTAATAAAAATTAGCAATTTTAAATACTCCAAAGATATGAGGTTGGTTTTGAACGTGCAAAGTAGCAGCGTGTGGGGGTAAATTTTCTTTTCCCCCACTCTGAACGTCGTGACATCTAGCGGCATGAAGGGAATACTACATTCTGTAATCTCTTCGAAAGAGGCTTCTTCATATAATTGCGATCGAACTTCACTTACAGGTAAGTTCGTTTGATCTTTCAATTAAACATACTCTAAATTCTAGTAGCCATCCCTAAGCGAATGGTCAAATTGAAAGGTTAAATCAGACAATTTTACCACTCATGAACTGTTCACTTGATGAAGAGGAAGATAAATGAGACCTGAAACTCAAAAAAGTTAAACGAGATTTAAACTCTTCAGTGAGTGTCACGACGGGAAAACACCCTACGAAGCATTGTATGGGTATTTACCTAGATTTAATGGTTGTGGAACGAGATTTGTGACCGAACAATGTGAAAAATATAGGTTACCTATAGAAGTTCAAAACGAGATTAGAGAGACTATTCAAAAAGCACAATTAGATTATAAGACACGTTACGAATTAGGAAGACTACAGAATCTAAAATTGCAGATTGGAGACATTGTAATCATGAAAAGAAATTCAGTTCCTATTGATAGCTCCACCAAACTTCAAAAATCATTCAGTGGTCCATAAGTGGTGATCGGAGTTGAACATAGCGATACTTATAGAGTCAAAAAATTAAATAATTGTAGAGATAGGGGTTTCGAGACCACTGCTCATGTGAGCCAGTTGAAGATTTGGAGGGGAAACCAAGTTGGCGATAGTGAGAGTGACAGTGAGGAGGAATTAAAAAATGAGAGTAAAAATGTTATTAGTGCAGAAAACGAGAATTTAGAAGTAAAAAACAAAAGCGAAAACAGTTGTAAAAACATAAATAGAGGAAAGGAAAACTCTAAATTAGGTTGTCCAGCGCAAAAGCAAGCAGATCTGGCTGGAAATTTGATTCAAGGTAAATGAAAACGACGTAAACCTAGGTATTTAACTACGTAGAATAATTGTTCAAGACATTGTTATTCTATTTAAAATATGTGAAGGAAGTAATTTTTCTGAATAAATTTGTCAAACAGTTTGGAGGGCGAAACTTAGGTAGGATGACAGATTGTTAAAGAATTTATCATGTTATCAACATAATTAAGTTGTAGTTGAAGACAAGTGCGCATGCAAACGATAGTTCTAATAAAACAAGAGAGAGAGAGTTGACAGTGTGTGTGAGAAGAAAATGTTAGAAAGGAGAGTAGGTTGAGATTTGAAGGCAGTGAGCTGCGGAAAATGAAATACTACTAGTTTGTAAAAGAGAAAAATTTTAAATTGCTTTAAAAAGCCTGAAATTGGGGTACAGTAACGATATTGCGTTTCTTACACTATAGCACAATAATTTAACACCCTGATTATCGCGAGTATCGCGAGATTACTCGCTATGGTTTACGAAACACAATAACATTGCTGTAGCCAAATTGCAGGCGTTTTAATGTGATGTTAAATTTATCTCTTTACAAATGAAGACCTCAAAGGAAAAATGTGACTCAGAGAGTTTTGAGGAAAAACAGTAAAGAAAAAGTTCCGAGGAAAAATAGTAACCGAAAATGTCCAGAGGAAAAAAGGTAAACAGAATCGCGAGGTAAAAATGTTACTCGGAAATATCCGAGGAAAAACGTTATAGAAAATGTTGAGGGATAAAATGTGATAGAAAAAGTTCCGAGAAAAAACGTTTCTTTTGCTCTTATAAGTTGAGCACGAAAACACTTTAAAAAAATAACAAGAACGTCAATATGATCAGGTCCATTAAGCTAAGCACCTACACAATCGAATTTTGCGATTTAGTAGTTTAGTAGTTTTAGTTCTTTAGTTTAGCATGTAAGCATTAATAATTAAATATAAGCAAAAAGAGAATGTGTATGAATAAATATAAATAAATAATATAAATAACCTGGGAAATATAAAGGGGATTATGTTTTAGGTATTCTATTCTTGGAATCCTAATAAAAAGGATTATCCTTCGAACCCAAGTTCTGACGATTTCTGAACACTTTCTAACGGATTCTGAGTTTTCCTCACGATTGTTGTCGAGAAACGTAACAAAAGTGGATGGAAATGGTCAGAAGTACTAACTTTTTTCTGATGATTCCTGTTTTTTTTTTAGTAGGGAATTTAAAATTTTGTGATTTGTTTGTAATCAGCGACCCCAAAAACCCCCGAGTAACCATTTTTAGCCAAATCCGTCGACTTTTAAAAATTTTCGCCACCATATTAGGTCCGCAATTTTGAATAAAAAATTTTTGACTCCATATTCCTAATCAGCAACCCCAAAAACGCGACATCCGTAGACTTTTGGAATTTTGGCCAAAATTCGAGGTCGCTTGGTCCATAATGCGGCGGCGAGTGATGCGCACTTTACAAACGAACGAAATCAGCATTTCGCATCTGCCACACAGTATTTTTTATTACATCCTCATCACGAAAAAGTTCATATCACTGTCACTGCTCGGCACTATTATGATTTCCATCATTGAAATTATGTGGAATATAAATTGGCGACACCCCCTGCTGTCCACAATTGGTTTGACTTAAAACAATCGTGTTTAGGCTCAAAATTTAGAAAATTTTATCTAGTTTTCAGAACAGTTAGGCGGTTTCTGAAATTCAATATGGCCGAATAAATATGGCGTCGAGAGTCAGGGAAAACATAGATGAACAAATTACTTGAAAAAAAAAATTATGAAAGTGTCGATTTGAAATACTCCCTTTGGGCTTAAATTCTACGTTTGCATAGGTTCTTTGACAAACAATATGACACATTGTGAAATTTAAAATTGTGGATCCAATATGGCGGCTGCATGTCAACGATTATGCTCCCTGCAACTAAATTTCCTCAAATCGGCTGGGATATAGTTATTCGGGGATTTTCGAGGTCGCTGATGGCGATTATACAGTCAGAATATCGGAATCCAAAATGGATTCCAATCAGTGACTCCAATGGCTGAAATCGGCTTGTAAATGATTGCTAGAAGGTTTTCGTGGTCGCTGATTGAGATTCTGCAGTCGAAATATCAAAATTCAACATGGCGAATCCAATTTGGTAGCTGTGTGTCGGCGATTCAGCTCCCAGCAACACAAATTGTTCAATTCGACTTGGAAATGATTATTTGGGGGTTTTCGAGGTCGCTGATAGCGATTCTTCACTTGTTCCCTCTGAAGAAACAATTGAGGATTACTAAGGCCGACGTTCACTTGGTCTCTATGGAAAAACGACTGAGCATAGTAGAGGAAGATCCAACTGAGGATCGCAGAGGCAGAGCATCACTTGTTCTCTTATGAAGAGCAACTGAGGATCATAGAGTCAGATCTTCACTTATTTCCTTCAAAGAAACAATTGAGGATCACTAAGACCGACCTTCACTTGTTCTCTGGGGGAAAAAAACTGAAGATCGTTGAGGCAGAGCTCCACTTGTTTTTTCGCAAGGAGCAACTGAGCATTGCAGGGGCCAAGCTCCACTTGTTTCCTCTAAAAAAGACAATTAAGGAACAGTAAAACCGTGTTTCACTTGGTCTCACTAGAAAAACAATTGAGGGTCGTGGAGGCAGAGCTTAACTTGTTCTTTCGCCAGGAGCAATTGAGGATCGCAGAAGCAGATCTTCACTTTCCCACTTTCGCGAGTTAATATATTTCCTTCCATTATTAAGTCTATATCGGTTCAGAGCACGGAAATATGGATTATTTATATTCGCTTATCTTACTTGATGAATGTGACAAATGTCCAGGAATTGCGAGTTTTTCAGAACTTCTACAACAATTATTGGAAGGAGAAAACATCGATAATGTACAATTCAGTACCTGGACTGCGACAGACAGGGCGACTTTACAAACTCAATTACTCCCTACAACAGACTTTGCAGAAGAATTATGCAATAAGTTATTGGTTTTAAAACCTCATTCATTGATCTCAAAACAACAGTCGCAGTACTGTCAATTTAAGAAGAACAATCTGGATAAGGGTGAACTTCTCATTATATTGGATTTCAATGAAAATTACAAATACGAAGTAGAACTGAAACATAGAAGCATAGTATTCTTATCAGATAGCACACACCACGATACAGCTGGAGTTTATACAATCCAAAAAATGTTGATAACACATGTGAAACAAAGTCTTTGCGTAAAGAAAATCATTCATTTCAACGATGGTGCGAAACAACATTTCAAGAATAAGTTTCAGATGGTTAATCTCATTCATCATGAAGAAGACTTTGGTGTCAAAGCTGATTAGAGTTTCTATGCAAATGCCCATGGTAAAAGTGCTTCAGATGGTATTGGAGCTCTATTCAAAAGAGAAGCAGCACGGAACAGTTTTCTATGTAAGCCAACTGAAGCCATTCTGACTCCTGAAAAACTTAATGAATGGGGTCAAAACCATTTTCAGAATATAACGACCTTGTTGTACAGTAAAAAAGGGCATGACAAATTTAGTAGGTATCAAAAGAAAAGGTTTTGACAAATTAAAGAAGGCTCAAAGAACATATATATTCCCCTTATAACACATGAGGAAGAATGCCCACCTATCACTAACGAGGAGGTGAAAATAGTACTAAGAGGAATAAAAACCTATTCCGGTCCGGGACCAGATGGTATCAAGACCTTCTGGTGGAAGAAGCTTCCTTCAACCCTAAGAATTACAGGCCAATAACTTGTCTGAACACACTGTATAAGATCTTCACAGCTATCCTGAATGATAGGAGTGTCAGATAGATGTGTCTGTCCGAACTGTCGGCGAGGAACAAAGTATTTGCGACGAACATGTTTGCCATCCCAGTACTACTCTATACATTTGGAGTGGTTCCATGAATCGATGTCGCATGAGCTAACGTTTGCTATCCTTAAATCATCCGGATTGAAGTCGGGCACAGAGGGTTTCATTTTGGCATGTCAAGACGTTGTCATTTCCACTCTAGCATACCGTCGCCACATTTTGAGCCAAGACATTCCCGATGATCACTGCAAAGTGTGTCATACACAACCCGAGCATCTAGAACACATATTATCTAGTTGTCCAACGCATGCGGGAACGACCTACATCCAAAGGCACAATGCAGCACTAAGAGTGCTTCATTACCATCTCTGTCACTCTTACGGCATTAGCCCAAATACCGCTCCGATAAACGCTCCTAGGGAAATAGAGTCAATTGTCGAAAATGAGAAGTGCCGCATATACTGGAACTTCATATTCTCGACAACTATTTCTGCTATGCACTCGAGGCCTGACATAGTTTTCCTCGACTTCGAGAAACGAACCATGTTCGTTATAAAATTTTCGGCACCAGCTGACAAAAACGTAATGGCCAAGGAGAAATAAAAGAAAGAGAGGTATAAAGACCTTATAAGGGAGTTTCGACGGTTATACCCGGAATATTCTGTTAAGCTAATCGTCTTGATCATCGTCGCTCTTGAAGGTGCCAGGTTTCACTGGTTAATAGCCTGAAAAGCATCCCTGCGTGTCAACAAAATGCTGAGACACTTGCGGGGAAAATGCAGAAGACGGTCGTCCTTGGGTCGCTGCGTGTCCTAAGGGTGCATGAGACTTTTGCCGGATCATCGTATTTTGAATTCTGTAGAATTCAAACGAATTCTACAGAAATTAAATTTTTTTTAATTCTCTTGAAATCTTTACAATACATTATGAATTGTTTTGATTTTATCTACGTCTGTTGTGTTCTCTGAACTCTTAAAACTGTTATGACATTTTTGATTTCTCAAGAGGCCACTGAATTCTTTTTTAATTACCTTGAAATTATTAGAATACATTTTAAGTTATTTTGAACTCCTTCAGATCTTTTGAATTTTCGGAATTCTCTTGAAATCTTTAGAATAAAAAAAATAGATTGGAAGTAATGCATTATTTTCTGAAAATAATGGGTAGTTTCAATAATTTCCAACTTTGCTCACATTTGATCTATTTTAAAAAATGGATAAGAGTTTGTCGTCAAAGTGAAACCTTGTCTGTTGTCTTTCCTCTTCGAAAAACTACCGAAAATATTTTTGAAATATCAATTCCCATCATGCCACCGGAAGCAATACATTATTTTCAGAAAACCATGAGAATTGTGCATAATTTCGAGCTAAGGTGACACTTGGCCTATTTTTAAGAATAGGTAAAAGTTTGTCGTCAAAATAACACCTTTTCCGTTGTTCTCTGTAATAAAAAAAATACCGAAAAAACTTTTGAAACATAAATTTTAATTAATCTACTGGAAGTGATGCAATATTTTTAGAAAGCGAGGAGAAGTTACAATAACTCCCAAATTTGCTGAATTTGCACCTTTTTTAAAAAATAGATCAGAGTTTGTTGTCAAAATGAAACCTTCTTTGTTGCTTCCCTGCTTGAAAAACTAAACAAGATATTTTTTAAGCATCAATTCCCATCATGCCACCGGAAGCAATGCATTATTTTCCGAAAATCATGAGAAGGGTACATAATTTCCAGCTTCGGCGGCATTTGGCATATTTTTAAAAGTAGGTAAGAGTTTGGCGTCAAAATAAGAATTTGTCTGATGTCTTTTCTAATTGAGGAACTACAAAAAAAAACATTTAAAACTTAAATTTCAATCATGCAACTAGAAGTAATGCATTATTTTCGGAAAATAATGGGAAGTTTTAATAATTTCCAACATTGCTGACCTTTGGCCTGTTTTCTAAAAGTGGTCAGAGATAGTCGTCAAGATGCGAACCTATCTATTGTCTTTCCTTTTTAAAAAACTACGCAAAAAAATTCAAAATATCAATTCCAATCATGTCACCGGAAGCGATGCATTATTTCCTGAAAATAATGGGAAGTTGCAATAATTTCCAACTTTACTGAACTTTGGCCTCTTCTAAAATATGGATAAGAGTTTCTCATCAAAATGATACTTTTTCGGTTGACTTCTCTGTTTAAAAAACTACCCAAAATATTTTTAGGACATCAATTCCCATAATGCCAACAAAACCAATACATTATTTTCTGAAAATCATGAGAACTGTTGTGAATAATTTCGAACTTGGGTGGGACTTGGCCTATTTTTAAAAATAGGTAAAAGCTTGTGGTCAAAATAAAACCTTTTACGTTATATTTCGTATTCGAAAAACTACCGAAAAAATGTTCGAAACATAAATTTCTATCATTCTACTGGAACAGATGCATTATTTTCTGAAAATCATGAGAAGTGTAACAATCTCAAACTTTGCTGACGTTTGGCCTCTTTTGAAAAATGGATAACAGTTTGACGTCAAAATGAGACCTTGTCTGTTGTCTTTGCTTATAGAAAAACTACTGAAGCAACTTTGAAAACTTAAAGTTCAGTCATTCGATTGAAAGTAATACATTATTTCCTAAAAACAATGGGAAGTTTGCATAAATTTCCAACTTGGCTGACCTTTGGCCTCTTATAAAATATGGATCAGAGTTTCTCCTCAAAATGAGACTTTGTCTGTTTTCCAGGGACCTGACCGAAACTTTCGTTTCATTTCGTTATTGACAGAAAAAGATTATTTTAACTAAACTTTGATCTGCTATCTCTAAATTTACCTAAAATTAGATAATATTTGAAATGACAATAATGATTTGATCTAAATTATTTTGTTTAGCTGGCAGTAACGAAATGGAACAAAAGTTTCGGTCGGGTTCCTGCTGTTTTCTTCCTTGTTTTAAAAACTACCTAAAATATTTTTAAGCCATCAATTCGCATCATGCCACCGGAAGCAATGCATTATTTTCTGAAAATCATGAGGCGTGTAAATAATTTTTAACCTCGTCGGTATTTGGCATATTTTTAAAAATAAGTAAAAAAAACTTCTGAAAGATGAATTTCCATCATGTCACCGGACGGAACGCATTATTTTCTGTAAATCACGTGAAGTGTGAATAATTTCCAACTTGGGTGACATTTGGCCTATTTTTGAAAATAGGTGAGAGTTTTTCATCCAAATTGTCCCTTATCCTAGTCTGTCGTAAAATGAGTTTTGTCTTTCATCCTCCGTGTTTAAAAAACTACTGAAAATATTTTTAAACCGCCAATTCCAATCAAGCCACCTTAAGTAATGCATTATTTTCTGAAAATCCTGAAAAGTGTAAATAATTTTCAACTCCGGAGGCATTTGGCCTCTTATTCAAAAAGGATAAGAGTTTGTCGTCAAAATGAGACTTTTTCTGGTGTCTTCCTTGTTTGAAAAACTACTTAAAATACTATTGAAACATCACTTCCAACAGAGCCACTATAAGTTATGCATTATTTTCTAAAAATCTTGGAAAGCGTAGAAAATGTCAAAATGTAGTGGCAATTGGACTATTTTTGAAAATAGGTAAGAGTTTGTCGCCAAAATTGTACCTTATCCAAGTTTGTCGTCAAATTGAGACTTTGACTGTTGTCTTCCCTGCTTTTAAAACATCAATTTCAATCATGTATACCATTAAGCCATTTCCCTACAATAATTCTAATCAGACGTAAAAATAAAGCCTTGCCTGTTTGATTGTTGAGACACACATCCTGGTCGACTACTTTTAACGACGCTTTTAATTAGGTTCGTTATTTAATGAAAACTATTTGAAGTAGAATAAAACCTGTCGGTAAGTATGCTGTTCAAAAATTATTATTTGGAAATGTGCGTACGATTAATTGGTAAATTACAATTTAATTACAATTAACATAAGAAAATCAAAGAATTGAAGATAATTCAATTGTTTGAGAGGAATTGATAAAGATTCAGAGAATTCAAAAGATATAAAGGAATTGAAACTAATTCAAAATCTATTCTAATGATTTCAGGATAATTAAAAAGTATTAAAAGTATTCAGTGGTCTCGTGAGAATTTACAAAATTCAGAACAGCTTAGAGAGTTACGTGAAATGCAAAATAATTTAGAGAATTCAGAGAATTAAAAAGAATTCAGAGAATTTTAAAAGAATTAAGATAATTCAAAAGACTTCAGATAATACAAAAGAATTCAGAGAATTTTGAAAGAATTCAGCAAATTCAAAAGACTCGAAAGAATTCAAAATAATTCACGTTGCATTGTTAGGATTTCAAGAGAATTAAAAAAAAATTAAAAGAATTATAAGTAGTAAAAGCTAATTCTACAGAATTCAAAATAGTTGAAGGAAGTCAAAATAATTCAACGCGTATTCTAAAGAAGTCAAGAGAATCCAGAAAACTTAAAAAGAATTTAAAAGACTAATTTAATGAAAAATATTTTAGAGAATTCAAAAGAATTTAGAGAATTCAGGACAATTCAGATAATACAAAAGACTTGTAGAAATTCACAAAAATTATTTATATTAAAATTAAAAAATAATTAATTAATTTACAGAATGTAACATACTCGACGGAAATTAAAATAATTCCACATGTATTCTAAAGATACCAAGAGAATTCAGGAAATTCAAAAGATCTAAAGGAGTTCAAAATAACTTAAAATGTATTCTTATAATTTCAAGATAATTAAAAAACATTAAAATAATTCAGTGTTCTCGTGAGAATTCGAGAAATTCCTAACAGTTTAGAGATTTCAGAAAAATTCAATATAATTCAGAGAATTCAAAAGATTTCAGAGACTTCAAAAGAATTCAGAATATTCAGAAGATTTCAGTGAATTTAGAATAATTTAGGAGAGGTCAGAGAACACAAAAGACTTAGACTTAGAGCGTGGGTGGGACACCAAGATAGTATGTGTTCTAGGTACTCAGCGTGTGCATGACACGCTCTGCACCTATCGCTGGGAACTTCTTGACTAAGGTGGAAATTACACCTTCCTGGCATGCGGAAATGAAACCCTCTGTACCTGAATTAAGTCCTGATGATCTGAGGAAAGCAAAAGTTTGCTCCTTCCTCAAGGACTGTTTTTCTACACTTCTGTGAAAGTTTCCGTGCATGTTCTTGACGAGTAGCTGTTGGCGGAAATTTTCTACCGCTGCTTTCTTTACTTCGGCTTTTGGAAGTTCAAATTCAGGTCAAAGGTCTCGGCCGTCTACTCCGCGGCTTTGTAAAGGTACGCTCCTTTGCCAATCATCTCATTGTTCCTGACCATTTTTAGGAGAGGATCTCTGCCACTTGCAACGATGTAAGCTGTGCTTAGAACAATTCTGTTACGAAGACCTTGGAGATTCAGAATTCCGCGTCCGCCTTGACGGAGTGATATGTATAATCGCGGAACGGACAAATTGATATGCAAGCTCTTGTGCATATGTGTGACCCTACGTCTGGCGATATCAACGGACGCAAGCTCGTTCTTCGTCCATTGAACCACCCCAAACGAGTAGAGTAGAACCGGGACGGCAAGCATGTTAGTCGCAGATACCTTTAGACACGCCAAGAGGTTTGAAGACCAAATCTGTCGAAGTAGATGCTTGTATCTGCTTCGGAGACACTCCTTCACTCATGTTACGTCCTGAATGCGGTTTTGAGGCACGCCCAGGTATGTATAGGTCTCTCCAGTATCAAGATGTCTGATAACACTTATATCCACAAGCTCAGGGTCCTTGGGAACGCCAGTAATCTTTCCTTTCTTCAGATGAATTTTGGCACACTTGTCCAAGCCAAAGTCCATCCCAATCTCTCCTGTGTAGTTCTTGACAATATTTATAGCAGTTTGAAGTTTGCTTTTACCAGAGGCATAGATCTTCAGGCCATCCATATAAAATACATGAGTGACCTTATGCTCGCGCTGATCAGTGTCGCCACAGAGGTATCCAGGAGAATTTCGTAGTGCGAGAGATAGAGGCAGACGTGTGATGCAAAAAAGCAAAGGGCTCATTGTATCACCTTGAAAGACGCCCCTCTGGAAGGTGACGTTGTTCGTTGTCACACGATAATTTCTAGATGAGATAGTAAATCTAGTTTTCCGAAGAGGCATCAATCTCTCTATGCATCTCACTATGTGTGGATGTTCCAACAGACTTTCCAACAGACAGATGATAAGTCTATGAGAGGTTGAATCGAAAGCTTTCCGGTAGTCGATCCAGGCCATTGACAGGACGCGCTGATGGGCTGCAGCGTCTTTACAGACACACCTGTCAATTAGCAGATTCTCCCGACAGCCTGCTACACCTTTTTTCGAGCCACGTTGTTCGTACATCTCTCGCCATACAGGCTCAATTCGTCGAACAATGCTGTTGTTGAGGACAGCTGTAAAGATCTTATACAGCGTGTTCAAACAAGTTATTGGCCTGTAATTCTCTGGGTTGGACAAGTTGCCTTTTTTGGGCAGGAGTATAGTGCGTCCTAACACCAGCCACTGCGGAATGGGCGTCTCCGACTTTAAATATGAGGTGAATATGCGGGCCAAATGTTGGTGTGTAAAAGTAAACTTCTACCACCAAAAGAGTTCTTGCTACAATCTGGTCCAGCAGCGGGAAAGTTCTTCGTGCCTCTAAGTGCTTTTTTCACCTCTTCGGCAATGATTGCTGGATAGTCCTCCTCAGATTGTATGAGGTTGTCGCGAAACTCCTTGAAGCGGATGATATTGTCAGTATCTTCTTTCAACTCTAGTGTTTTCGGGATCTTGTACACCTCTCTCCAAAAAGTCTCTACCTCCTTGGGCTTGGGTGGATTTTTTACAGAAACAGGTAGATCGCTGAAGAGGCGCGATGGGTCAGCGAGAAACTGTTGATTCTCCCTGATCCATCTCTCCCTCTTCTGTATTCTCCTCCTTGCGTCAGATAACAGCCGTGTTTTGTCAACAATATGCTGCTTGATTCTCAGAAGCTTTGACTTGTTTAGTGTGTGATTGAAGATCCTTAGTTCTTGGGCGAACTTTCGAACCCTTTCCGTTCAGTTGATGCAAGCGTCTTTTGGTCTTTTGATCCATCGTCGGTTTCAGCCTTCGATTTGCATCAGCCAAAGCTCTCGCAGCACCATAAACTGAGCAATTGATGGTCCAGAGGTCAGACTCTTGCGAGATATCTCCACGAAGGATGGCATCCATTCCAGCCAGATCTTGGGGCTTAGGAGGAACTTGCATGTTAATGTTCCTTCTTGTAATGAAATTGCGATCATCTCTCAGAAGGTGCCTGCTTTCTGCGGTTGGTCTCAATGTCGCGTCCTCATCTTCGTCTGCAGCTTCATAAAGCAGCGGTTGGGGAAGCGCTCCGCCTACATGTCCATTTTTCCGGAGGTTGTCGGCTTGATTTCGCAAAGACTGATGCGAAACGTGCTGAAGCTCTGGGTGTTTCTGGCACCACAGAGTGTGCATACGCGCCATAAAGCCTCGGCGAACAGGGATAATGCTGGCATCGTAGCAGTCTAACAAGTCATCCTTGAGTTGATCCGTCCACTGAATGTGGGCGTTTCGCCGGTTCGTCGTCGTGTTTCCATCTAAATTATTTTCAGCACCCAGAACTCTAGGCTGATCGGCATTGTTTGCCGACCCATTGTCGGGTTCTCTGCGCGCTCGATTGTCTTGAACCGCATCTACAACATTTTGGTGTTTTGGTGTTTTCATTGTTGTTTCCACGAGGAGCTAGGGAAAGGTTTAGTCCATCCTTGTAGAGCACCGCGTGCAAGGATAAGGCTGATACTCTGAGAGGTCGCCCGGTATCCCAGAGTCACCGTTTAAGACACGTCACCTAGGTGCCATTCAGCTTTCGACACGGTTGTTACGCCTTCGCTTAGGAGTTATTCCTTCGGGAGCATCCCTGGACAATTGTCCGCGACTGCTTATTAATTATTGTAACCATATTCAGCAGAAACCCTTGGTACAGGGACCCTCTATCCGCAACCCGAGGACGCGTTCGGTGGCTTTGCCATAGGCCCTTCGGTTATATTCCAAAGAATCGAAACCGAAATATAAATAAATATATATATAATATATTATATTATATATATAATTATATATAATAATATAATAATATATGTATATTGTTCAATATGTATAAGTCTCGACCTTTTAAGTATATGTATATCCAATGAGTCACTTTTTGCAAGGTCAATAGAATAAAGAGACAATAAGTCTTTTCCAATTGTAATAGA
>CAKNYM010051004.1:47803-113125 GCA_932195095.1 Andricus curvator
CTCTTTATTCTATTGACCTTACAAAAAGTGACTCATTGGATATACAATATATGTATATATATATATATATATATATATATTATATATAATATATATATGGGCGTTTCCACGGAAGGTGTCATTTTTCTGTCACCGTGATATTATACGCAAACCCACACTTAAAATACAAGTTATATTGCATAAAAATTTACAGACAAACTCCCTCAAATAGAAACTAAAGCTTATAGTCATTACAGAAGCCCTCCTAAAAAAATACAACAAATAATAGTTGGAAAAAATCCCAAAAATATACCTGTGTAATATTTGTCACCAGCTACAAATTTAATGCTTTGAATGCTCACAGCTTTTCCGCGCAATGTTTGAAAATTCTGCGAAAAATCATGCTAGTTCAGTGGAGTCTAGGCTACTGAAATTTCATGGATTTAACATTGTGCTTCGATTTATAACTCAGCAAGAAAATCTTAAAGTCGTGTCACGGCTTTTGCAATTCAAATGTCCGCTCCAAGGTATGTAGTTGTGGAAAGTGCGCGGAACTACCCAGCTCAAAAATCTTTCGATTTTTTACAAGATTTTGGTGGCCAGTAGACGCCATATAAAGGAAAAAGATGTGCTCCTAAAATTATCGAAGTATCACACATTCAAATATCGAAAATTTTGAATTTGGCGAAAAAATGTCCACTCCAACATCGTACTTTACTCCAAGAATACTTGAAGCACACTCTTCTATACGCACGGAAATTAAGCAGTATGTTGGGGCGAAGAAGTTTACCATGGATAAAGTTAATATCGCAGTGCGCGCAAAAGTTATGCCCAATTTAAGCCTAAAATGTCCACTCCAAAATTTCAGCGAAAATGTCCACTCCAGCGCCAGCAGCTGTGAAAATCGCGCGCATCAAGATAGGATTAAAGTTTTTGATGATTTTGCTGTATTTCGGTGGCCAAAAAACGTCCCCGCAAGGAAAATTATGTGCCTCAAAAATCACGTGCATTTCGTAAAAATCAAAGTCAAAATTTGTATATAAATGGATTTTCTTTAAAAGTTACACGTCAAAAAAAAATTTTGTTTCACAAAAAAGTTCCGCTTTATTGAAGGGAATAACTTTTGTCTGAAACTTTTTTTCAAGAATTTAGAATGTTTTGAAATATTACAAAAAATTGATGGCCGATGGTGTTGGCGCAACTGTAAAAAATTTGGTAGACAGAACAATAGCTGGAGGAAAAGATGTTACAAGCGCAGAAGAATTTGTAAACACAGTTCCTTCCCAACATATTAAAACAAAAGTCTTCCAAATTTTTAAGGAAGATATTAAGAAAATTGAATAAGTTACTACCGGTCTCAATTTAAAAGCTATGCCTAACACGATGCGAACGCGAAAATTATTTTGGCATCAGAAAGAGCCAACCACACTTCGACCACGCTTTTTATCATGTCTCAAATGTATAAAAAAAGCTAAGTGTGTTCATTTCCCATTAAAACCATCCACGTATATGTCACAGCACTTGAAAAAGAAACCAATATTGGGCAGACTAGACGACGTAAACAAGCCCAACATTAGCATTAGAGATTAGCTTCCACTTTTCTGTGATATTTCGCAATACTTCGTTGTAAAAATGATAATTAAGATGATATATTTTATTTTACCTGTTGGATTTTTACCTGTTATATTCTAACTGGTCAGAATATACATTTCAGTATTGGAAAAACAACCGACCTTGATTTAAAATAAAAGATGAAGTATGATGAATAAAAATTTATTAATAAATTTTCGAATTTTTCAAAAAGAGTCAGCATTATTTCTCTGCAGACACTCGTTATATATTTTAAATCAAGAAGATGGTAATTCACACACTACTGAAAAGTATCCTGAGCATTAAAAAAGAAGAAACAACCCTCCTTCACCTTTCATTCATAAAATATGATTCATTTAATTGATTTTATGGATTTATTAATTTCAATATTTTGTGAAAACTGCGCGCATGCGCAAAGATATTGAGCAACCTAAAAAATGCGGTTCCACATGTATGTAGAACGTAGGAAAAAAGTTTGAAATGTGTGCCTTGAAATTTGGTTTTGACTTTTTTTTATTGAGAAAATGTCACTTTACGTGGATATGCCCATATATATATATATATATATATATATATATATATATATATGACTCTGGGATACCGGGCGACCTCTCAGAGTATCAGCCTTATCCTTGCACGCGGGGCTCTGAAAGGATGGGCTAAACCTTTCCCTAGCTGCTCGTGGGAACAAAAATGAAACCAACAAAACACCAAAATGTTGTGGATGGGGTTCAAGACAATCGAACGCGCAGAGCACCCGACAATGGGTCGGCAAACAATGCCGATCAGCCTAGAGTTCGGGGTGCTGAAAATAATTTAGATGGAAACACGACGACGAACCGGCGAAACGCCCACATTCAGTGGACGGATCAACTCAAGGATGATTTGCTAGACTGCTACGATGCCAGCATTATCCCTGTTCACCGAGGCTTTATGGCGCGTATGCACACTCTGTGGTGCCAGAAACACCCAGAGCTTCAGCATGTTTCGCATCAGTCTTTGCGAAATCAAGCCGACAACCTCCGGAAAAATGGACATGTAGGCGGAGCGCTTCCCCAACCGCTGCTTTATGAAGCTGCAGACGAAGATGAGGACGCGACATTGAGACCAACCGCAGAAAGCAGGCACTTTCTGAGAGATGATCGCAATTTCATTACAAGAAGGAACATTAACATGTAAGTTCCTCCTAAGCCCCAAGATCTGGCTGAAATGGATGCCATCCTTCGTGGAGATATCTCGCAAGAGTCCGACCTCTGGACCATCAATTGCTCAGTTTATGGTGCTGCGAGAGCTTTGGCTGATTCAAATCGAAGGCTGAAACCGACGATGGATCAAAAGACCAAAAGACGCTTGCATCAACTGAACAAGAAGATTGGATGGGCAAGACTGAATGCGTCCCGTGTTCAATGTGTGATTGACTACATAACATCTGGTAGACCGTTTACGGAAAGGGTTCGAAAGTTCGCCCAAGAACTAAGATTCTTGAATCACACACTAAACAAGTCAAAGCTGCTGACAATCAAGCAGCATATTGTTGACAAAATACGGCTGTTATCTGACGCAAGGAGGAGAATACAGAAGAGGGAGAGATGGATCAGGGAGAATCAACAGTTTCTCGCTGACCCATCGCGCCTCTTCAGCCATCTACCTGTTTCTGTAAAAAATCCACCCAAGCCCAAGGAGGTAGAGACTTTTTGGAGAGAGGTGTACAAGATCGCGAAAACACTAGAGTTGAAAGAAGATACTGACAATATTATCCGCTTCAAGGAGTTTTGCGACCTCATAAAATCTGAGGAGGAATGTCCATCAATCACTGCCGAAGAGGTTGAAAAAAGCACTTAGAGGGACGAAGAACTTTTCCGCTGCTGGACCAGATTGTATCAAGAACTTTTGGTGGAAGAAGTTTACTTTTACACCTCAACATTTGGCCCGCATATTCACCTCATATTTAAAGTCGGAGACGCCCATTCCGCAGTGGCTGGTGTTAGGGCGCACTATACTCCTGCCAAAAAAAGGCAACTTGTCCAACCCAGAGAATTACAGGCCAATTACTTGTTTTAACACGCTGTATAAGATCTTTACAGCTGTCCTCAACAACAGGATTGTTCGACGAATTGAGCCTGTATGGCGAGAGATATACGAACAACGTGGCTCCAAAAAAGGTGTAGGAGGCTGTCGAGAGAACCTGCTAATTGACAGGTGTGTCTGTAAAGACGCTGCAGCCCATCAGCGCATCCTGTCAATGGCCTGGATTGACTACCGGAAAGCTTTCGATTCAACCTCTCATAGACTTATCATCTGTCTGTTGGAAAGCTTGAAGGTACATCCACACATAGTGAGATGCATAGAGAGATTGATGCCTCTTTGGAAAACTAGATTTACCCTCTCATCTAGAAATTATCATGTGACAACGAACAATGTCACCTTCCAGCGGGGCGTCTTTCAAGGTGATACAATGAGCCCTTTGCATTTTTGCATCACACTTCTGCCTCTATCTCTCGCACTAAGAAATTCTCCTGGATACCTCTGTGGCGACATTAATCAGCGCGAGCATAAGGTCACTCATGTATTTTATATGGATGACCTGAAGATCTATGCCTCTGGTAAAAGCAAACTTCAAACTGCTATAAATATTGTCAAGAACTACACAGGAGAGATTGGGATGGACTTTGGCTTGGACAAGTGTGCCAAAATTCATCTGAAGAAAGGAAAGATTACTGGCGTTCCCAAGGACCCTGAGCTTGTGGATATAAGTGTTATCAGACATATTAATACTGGAGAGACCTATACATACCTGGGCGTGCGTCAAAACCGCATTCAGGACGTAACATCAGTGAAGGAATCTCTCCGAAGCAGATACAAGCATCTTCTTCGACAGATTTGGTCTTCCAATCTGTCGGCGTTGAACAAGGTATCTGCGAATAAAATGCTTGCCGTCCCGGTTCTACTCTACTCGTTTGGGGTAGCTCAATGGACGAAGAACGAGCTTAAGGCCCTTGATGTCATTACATGGTAAGATAAGATAAGATAAGATCATGCATATGCATAAAAGCTTGCATATCAATTCGTACAGCTTACATCGTTGCGCATGGCAGAGATCCTCTCCAAAAGATGGTTAGGAACCATGAGATGATTGGCGAAGGAGCGTTCCTTTAGAAAGCCGCGGAGCAAGCGGCCGAGATCCTTGGCCTGAATTTTAACATCAGAAGTGAGGAGAGTGCATTACTTCATATAGGTGCTTCACTTCTAAAAACCAAAGTGAAGAAAGCAGAGTTTGAAAATTTTCACCAAGAGCTACTCGACAAGAAAATGCACGGAAACTTTCACAGAAATGTAGAAAAACAGTCCTTGTCGAAGGAGTAAACTTTTGCGTTCCTCAAAACATCAGGGCTTAATTCAGGTACAGAGGGTTTTATTTTCGCATGCCAGGACGGTGTCATTTCCACCTAAGCATACGGTGAGCGCGTTTTATGTCCTGAAGTTCCCAGTGATAGGTGCAGAGAGTGTCATGCACACGCTGAGTACCTAGAACACATACTATCAGGGTGTCCGACCCACGCGGGAACGACGTATATCTACAGACATAATGCGGCCCTAAGAGTGCTTTATTACCATCTTTGTCGCTCTTACGGTGTTGGCCGCGACTCTGCCCTGCCGAACGCTCCAAGGGAGATAGAGTCGATTGTCCGAAACGAGAAGTGCCAAATTTTCTGGCACTACGATATTCGGGCAGCAGTCTCCATTGCGCACTCGAGGCCTGACATTGTTCTCCAAGACTCGAGAAACTATATTCGTGATCGAATTCTCGGCTCCGTCCGAATACAACATCACTGCAAAGGAGAAAGAAAAAGAGGAGAGGTATCAAGACCTTAAAAGAGAGCTACAACGACTGTACCCAAAATATTCGGTACAAGTAATTGTCCTTGTGATAGGTGCTCTCGGAGGTGCGAAACTATCACTGGTTCGTAACCTTAAAGCCATACCCGCGTGCCAAAAATATGCCAAGGCACTTGCGAGATGGATGCAGAAAGCTGTCATCCTTGGGTCGCTTCGTGTCCTCAAGACACACGAGGGTTTCGCCGGCCTGTTGTTGTGATTTCGTCGTTGCCTATGACCACCCATCTCACGGTTGTGAGACGTGGCCGTGGGTGTGATTTACCGCGGTGCGACTGGGGGCTATTGACATTTTTTGGATGGCAGTTTTTCTTAGTGGGACCCTGCGGTGGTTGTTAAACTTTTTTTTAAATTATATATATATATGTATATATATATATATATATATATATATATATATTAATAAATAATGTATATATAGGAAGATATCTTCCCGTGGAAGATATCTTGGAAAGTGTATCCTCCCCAATCAATCCCTCTTCTCCCATACAGGGGGTGAAAAGTGTGGAAAAGACTCGCCTCGGCGAGAAACGAGAAGATGCCCGTCTAAAAAAATAACAGCCGAAATTCAATTGCGGGACCATGAGGACCTGAACCTTTGTGTGCGAGACATGGAAGAGTATTTCGCGAATGCTTACATTCCAGCAAACCAGCGAACCCAGGCCGCAAGACAGGCTCTACATAGCGATGCAGAAAAGTGGTCGGATGTTTATCGTCGCCTAAATTAACAAGATTGGAGAACCTTTTGTCTTCAACACCGACGAAAAAGCTTTGGACTGGCTACAAATTTTTGGACACTTTTAAGTATTTAGTGCAACTACAAACTCGAAAAAATCGAAAATTAGCCATTGCACTCTCCCAAAAACCTTACGAGGAAACAAGTGAGGCCTTGGAATGCGAGGAAACTGATCTGTCACGTGAACCAGTTACAGGGATCAAGTCCGATGTTCCATTGCTGGCTACTATAACCTCCGGCAACTATTTCGAAGAAGTAATCCAGGACCAGCGGCTGAAAGCAGAAGTCTGAAACTTAGCCGAAAAATGGAGCATCCTTGAAGCGAAGCCCAAACGAAATCAGAGCAAGACCTTTTTTCATCACAAGCTTACCAACTTGGGATTTTTCCGTCAAACTAAAAACTCTGAGAAATCCTGATTTCTCGTGGTACACGAATTATGCCAGCAGCGTCTCCTTTTTGAGTATCACGACTCGGGACTCGCAGGACACCCTGGAGCCGAAGAAACCCTTCGAGCCCTACAGGAAAGATTATACTCGCCAAAAATGGGAAGGCAGGTCCAAGAATATGTTAAAACCTGCAAGCTGTACACCACCTGTAAGACATTTCGCAGTCTAGGGCCGTTGGATGGACGTCTAGTCACTATCCATCGAAGAGATCTTCGGCTACCGTCTGTTCGAACTGACCTGATCGGCAGGTTGAAACACTGCAAGAAGACCTAGTCCCGATCTAACACCTTGAAAGGTCCTAATTTCCACAGCCATTAGGGTCACGCTGCCTCCAACAGTTCTGGCCACGCACAGGACAGCTCACGCGTTGAACCACCGAAAAACTTTCTTCTGGCTCCCGAGTCCAGCACAATTAGGTTTCCAGACCCTGAGGAAATCGTCGTTACTTATGAGAGCCTGGTACAACCACCAGCCAACCCAACCCCCAAATAAATATACCCAACCACCACGCTATTGGTATTGGTTAAACCAGATGTCAGTCGAAAAAAAGCAGCTGAAATGCATAAATCAAATCTTTTTTTAAGAAAAATTCGCGGTTCGAATATACATTCCGGGTTCATTTCATTCGAGAGGGTCCTGTTCTAATTATTTAAAATTGGCGAATTAAACCTACCTTCCAAATTCTCCTCATTCGAGAGGGTCCCGGAAAAGCAAAACGTCGGTGGCGAGCTTTGGAAGAGCAGCAGGCGAAACCCGCGAGATACATTGCAATTCAATCCAAGTCAAAGGTAAAACAACTGGAAAGTCGTCAAAGACAGGCTCTTCGGCTGAAAGCCAATCTTCATGATCTTGGGAACATCTCGCAAACGATCGATATTGAGCAGGAGAAAAAAACGGTTCAACGAGACATACAGGTCACTCCTGAGCCATCCCGTGATTCCACCGTTCCTGAGTTCCATCCATCGCTTCCGTCGAGATGTACTACAGGTGTTGAGACATCTCAGGATCGCCATTCCGACCGCTTGTTCCGAAGCCCTTACTAATTTTTCCACTTTACAAGAACCCTCATTGTGCGTTTTTAACCGCAGCGACGAAAATCATTCTCTTATTTCGCCAAGTGATTTATAGTGAAAACATGGAGTGTGATGAAAGCATGGATTATAATAGTTACAGTTCAAGTTGGAATTTATCCTTAGTTTTTGAAAGCAGTACAGAATCAATCATCCCGGAAAAACGAATAAAGAAGGATGAGAAACGAATACGAACTTTTTTTCGGACGATTGTGAAGAAGAGATGATTTTAATTAAAATAGACAAAGTTACGTGCTACTGTCTAGTTTGTAAAAAATGTATTGGTGAGTCAAAAGAGAAATCATGAAAGACAGTTGGACACCTTCCAGTCTAAAATGGATGATTCGCATCCATTTGGAAGTGCACTGCGAGCCGAAAAATTACTCGAATTTGAAGAAGAATACTCTAAACGCAATAAAAAGGAACACGTTTTAGATATTGCAACTAATAATCCCAAAGATTTTACTATAGCATCATTTGACATTTCTTTTGGAATTGCGAAGGCCATGAAGCCCTTTACTGATGGTGAATTTAGAAAAAAAAGTCATCATTGAAGCAGCTAATCGGTGGTTTCCAGACCGAGATAATAGACGAGAATTCGTGAATGTTCTTAAAAATACGCAACTTCTACCACAGTTATGAAAAGAGAAAATTTAATGGCAGATAACGTTAAGGAAAAATTAAATATAGATTTACAAAAATGTGTTTGCTTTTTCATTCAGTTAGATGAATCAACCGATAAACCTGACACTGCTCAATTAGTTGTCATGATCCGCTTCGTTCTGAAAAATAGCAGTGTTAAGGAAGAGGTTACTAGAGATCATTCCATTAACAGGGTAAACCACTGGATTGGATATTTACCTTGGTTTGAAAAATTCGATTTTCTCTCACGATATGCCACTCGACAAGCTGGTTGCTATAATGACAGATGGTGCTCCGTCAATGACGGGATTAATAATAGGGTTCATTTGACAATGCTTGCATGGCGCAGACTTTACGCATTTTTTATTATTGCATTGCATAATACACATCTCAATGGCTGAATTTTGAAATACTGACTTTGAATTCATAATTAGCTGCCTAAAAAACTCATGTATACCAAGTTTTATGAAAATCCAGCCAGAAGGGGAATGTTTGCTTTCTCCTAGTGGGCACGGGATATCCGAAAGACACCCTTAGAATGTACCTCTGTCATGTGACTTGATATCTTTAAGACATCTTTTGGAACTTTTCATGTATTTCAGAGGTCCTCAGAACATCCTCCGAACGTCCGCCAACAGACATCAATAGGACAACTTTAGGACTTGTGTGCCCACTGGGCTAAGATTAAAAAGCCGTTTTACGACTTTGGAAGGCTGTAGCTCTCTAGTGAGTTTGCTTTGAGGAATAGAAAAATATTTTATATCTGCGCGCGTTGGGTCCAGTGCCCATTAAAAAACTACCACAGTTCTTTACAAACAGTCTTTGAAATTGTGAAAAAAATTAATTCAATACGTGCGCGTGCACTGCAACACAGGCTTTTTAAAATTATACTTGAGAATGCTTCAGCCATTTTTGCAGATTTGTTGTTGCTTAATGAAGTAAGGTGGTTTAGTGCTGGCTAAGTCCTCTACATATTTCTTAACCCTTTGCGGCATGGTGCCATACATGTATAGCCCTTTTATGACCTCGTTTTTAATACTTTTTACATAGTTTTTAACAAATGATAAGAACAAAAAGAACGTTAAAAGTATTGAGTTGATGGGAGAAGTGTGATTGAGGGTTTTTTGAGTGTGAGATTGTATGTAAAATATAATAGAAGTGACGTGATGGGTGACAATTTGTGAGCTTGAGACTGTTTTCGGTAGTCTAGGAGGTTAGTTTCTTTATAGTGAGGAGCAGGGTGGGGAGACAGATACAGTCGATTAGCGGCGACAGGGAGGTAATGAGGACAGCGATAGCAAATAAGAAAGCGATTCGGAAGAGGAAGTATTCTGTACGCCGAAACGGGAGACAGAAAAGAGACGGCACTACATAAAAACGGTAGAAAGGGAGAGATTGAGGGCTGAGAATTTTGGCTTAATATAGCCATTTATAAATAGGAAGGGGGATAGGGCGGAGAGAAGAAGTAGTGGAGATAAGGTAGAAGCAGGATCCGCCCTAAAAAATCCGAAAATGTACAGAACACCACCGGGAGAAGACCAAAATGGAGCGGGGGAGAAAGAAAACGGGAAATACGGAGACAAAGTTGCACATAGAGGGCCAACAGAAGAAGAAAATTTACTGTTTGATGACATGTGTAAAATGACGATAGAAGTAATGGGGATATATGAAGAAAAGCAGGAGAAAAGAAGAGAGAAAACGAAGAAAGAAATTAGGCGGGAAATGACCGAACTTAGGAAAGAAATAAGGAAATGAAAAAAAGTCAGGTAAAAGCTAGAGAAAAGCATACAGACGTTGGAACAAAGACTAGAAAAGCAGGAAGAGCCTAATAAAAAGGTAGAGGAGTTAGAAGGTAGGATAAAAAATACAAAAATAAAACCGGGAGTTTGGAGGTAGAGAGAGTGGGAATAAGGAGAAGGAAAGGGGTGTTATATGGAAGCTCGGAGAGAATAGAGGATGATTTCAAATGAATAAAAAGGAATATGCAGTATAAGTTAAGGAAAATAGCGGAAGAGGAAACAAAAAAGAGAAGAAGAACGTGGATTAAGTATGGGAGAATACAGATAGAAGTCGTATGGTGGGATTGGAACGAGAACAGTGAATAGTTAGTAAAAAATGAGGGGTTGAGAAATTAAGAGAGGAAGGAATGGGAGATATCGAAATAAGAAATAGTAGGAAACAAAACGAAGGTAGGAAAGATTGGAAGATATGCTACTGGGATATAGCAGGACTGGAAAAAAAGGATAGGGAGTTTATGAGAAATTTGACACAATGGGATATAGTAGTGATGATGAAGACGTGGATAGATGAAAAGGGATGGAAAAGAGTAAGGGCAAGATTACAAAGAGGTTACAAATGGCAGGATCAAAATGCAAAGAGAAAGAATAAAAAAGGCAGAGCAATGGGAGGAATGGTGATGGGAGTAAGGAACGAATGTATAACAGAGAAGGATAAGAAAGAGTTGAAACAACAAAAAGAAGGAATAATAGTAGAAGAGATAAATATGAAAGGATAGAGGTGGAAGATAGTGGGCGATTTTATGAACGGTGATATGCAGGAGAAATAAGAGGAGATGAGAGAACTGATGGAGGAAAATAAGCAAGAGATTAGGCTTATAATAGGAGCAGATTTCAATGCGAGAACATGAGATAGAGGAGGAAAGGAATGGGGTGGAGAGCGAGGGAGAAAATCCAAAGACAAGATACTGAGTGGGGAGAGAAAGAAATTGTTAAAGAGCCTAGAGGAGATGGAATAGTTTATCCTAAACAGAAATATAGAGGGGAATGAGGAAGGGGAATATACACGCTCAGGAGGAGAAAGGGGAACGGTAAATGATTATGTGTTTGTGGACGACGACGAGGTGAGAGAGAAGGTCAAGAAACTAGTGATAGGGGATTATTTTTATTCGGGTCAGTTGCCCATAATAGTGACACTGGAGGAAAAAAAGAGTAATAACAATATGGTTAAAAAGGAAGCAACAGTAAAAAGAGCCGGAAGAGGGGATTGGTCAATGGAAGACAAAGAAAAGTTTAAGGAAAAGGTAAGGAATATGAAAATGGGAGAAGGAAATATAAACGAGGATATGGAAATAATGATGGGAGAAATAAAAAGAGTATTAGAGTGCAAGAGCGGGAAAGAGGGCATGGCAATTTGGGACGAAGCTAAGCGAGGGAAAGGGAGGAGAATTAGCGAGAAAATGTTTGATGAAGGTAGAGGACAGGAGAGGAAGGTCGATAGAATCAACGAGATGGGAAGAAGAAAGGGGGAAGTTCTTTAATGATAGAGATATAGAAGACGGCGCTGGAGTAAACTATGAAGAATTGTAAAAAAGAGAGAGGGAAAAACAATAAAAAGATGACGGATGATTGAGGAATCAAAATATAATAAATGGCAAGGGAAGGGATGTATTGGGAAAATAAAGACAACAGAAAGTGCAGAATCTGTAAATGTGAAGAGAAAACATGGGAGCATGTATGGGAAGGATGTAGGAGAGGAATGCAAGATAAAGGAAGCTGAAAAGAGAATTTGATAGAGATTCTAGGGAAGGATTGATTGGGGGAAGAGTGGATGAGGGAGTTGGAGGGGCTAGGGGAGCGAATGACAAAGAATGCAAGAATGATTGTAACAAAAATGGCAAAATGGAGTGAACGAAAAAGAAAACGGAAGTCGCTTAAATTGGAAGCGTGAAGATTTCTAAGTACACCAGACTCTCAGTTCATGAACGCGCGGTCTCACGCGGTTGATGAATTCCTAGAATTGCGGATCCCCGCAGTTTCTCAGGGGGCAGGGAGAGAGACGGTTGCGAATCCGCCTCTAAAGGGACGCAGTGCACTACTACTCAGTCAAGTATATTGCGCAATATTATGGAAACGGTTCAGGCGGCTCTGACTGTTTACGTTTCTATGCAAGCGCTTTATGAACAAGGCTATTTGCGGGCAACCCCCACATTGTTCCTGAACTAAGAGTCAGGTGTAATGGTTATGCAATAACATAAGAAGATTAAGATGCGGTTGCGTTCTTGCTCTCTCTCTCTCTCTCGCTTTCGATCGTTCCTTCAGTCGTTCGCTAACATGTACCAAATTACGCTATTGTAAAAAATAGAAATAAGGATCTATATGGAGCGTTATTTCTCAAGTGTACCCACTCAAAAAAACAAAGTTGTCCGATCTAAGTTAAACTTAGACAAAGCGTTGTGCTATTGGATAGTAGTTTATGGGGGAAAAATATTGTCATTCCTCCGGTACGCGCATGACGCTGCCACTAGAGCCCCGCGGCGCACCGTGGTGCCTTCATGGTACTGTCTTAACGAAAAGTAATAATATATGCTAGTATATTTGATGGCTCTCTGCATTTTACAGGGTTGAAACTCCCATTATTTGAATGCCTGCATTACGTTCACTGATGAATTTTGAAAAAAAATTGAATTTCAGAAAATCAAGTTATTGAATAAGTGGTCAGGTCGAAAAAGAGGTTTCATGAATTAACTAAAATTAAAGCTTGGAGATTTTTTTACGCTGATGTCTCCTCTTCCATCTGCCTTTCTTTCAGCCTTTCGTTTTTTTAGTGACAGTTGTTTTCACTTTGTTTTCTACTTTTCGTTTCTTCTCTTTTGGGAAGTAGTCGCATTCCGTGGCTGAGGAAAATTTCTTCAATTGAAGTCTCCCATCTTCTGTAGGTATAAATGCATGGTATTGCAAAGTCCCTTTGATGGTCACTGCAGCACCGAATCTGCTTTTCAGATCTTCAGCAGTGGCTTCGTGATCTTCCTTGCTACTAATAATGATTTCAGTTTCCTTGCAGTACTTCTTTGCCCACTGAAATAAGGATGAAGCTTCTAGGATGCGATCTTCAGCGGAACATTGTAGGCTAAAGCTTGCTGCATTTTGTTTAACATTCGCCCCTATGCTCACATGCTCATTGCTAATATCCTAGCTCATAAGGTAGATTTCGGAATTCCAGCTGAGTGGCATTACCATCCTACTGCTCATGGTAAGGGAGCATGTGATGGCATTGGGACGAATGTTAAACGAAATGCAGCAAGGTTTAGCCTACAATGTTCCGCTAAAGTTCGCATCCTAGAAGCTTCATCCCTATTTCAATGGGCGAAGAAGTACTGCAAGGAAACTGAAATCATTTTTAGTAGCAAGGAAGATCACGAAGCCACTGCTGAAGATCTGAAAAGCAGATTCGGTGCTGCAGTGACAATCAAAGGGAGTTTGCAATACCATGCACCTACTGAAGATGGGAGACTTCAATCGAAGAAATTTTCCGCAGCCACGGAATGCGATTACTTTCCAAAAGAGAAGAAACGAAAAGTAGAAAACAAAGTGAAAACAACTGTCACTAAAAAAACGAAAGGCTGAAAGAAAGGCAGATGGAAGAGGAGACATCAGCATAAAAAAATCTCCAAGCTTTAATTTGAGTTAATTCATGAAACCTCTTTTTCGACCTGACCACTTATTCAATAACTTGATTTTCTGAAATTCAAATTTTTTTTTCAAAATTCATCAGTGAGCGTAATGCAGGCATTCAAATAATGGCAGTTTCAACCCTGTAAAATGCAGAGAGGGATCAAATATACTAGAATATATTATTACTTTTCGTAAAAACAGTACCATGAAGGCAGCACGGTGCGCCGTGGGGCTCTAGCGGCAGCGTCATGCGCGTACCGGAGTACTCAACGCTTATTTTCATAAATTAAAAATTTGAATCCCGTTTTCTAATCTACATAGTCTTATAGGAAAAAACCTAAGCTTTCTGTTAAGACAAAAAAAAAACAAAAAACCTGTCTTATTTCGAAAAAAAGTCATATTTATTTTTGACCTTCATTTTTGAAGGTCAAATATTTATTTTTTGAAAAAATGCGTAGCACCAATCGAAAGAGCATGAAAACCTCTATCGAAACTGTACTGGACAAAATTTTTTTTATCGCTATTAGAAGAGTTAAAAATCGCCGAAATAGACGATATCCACGAAAATCCCAAAACTTTCACCCCCTCCCCCTCGGTCAATACTTATCCGAATGACAAAATTTTCCCCCCATAAACTACTATCCAATAGCACAACGCTTTGCCTAAGTTTGTCGGCGGAAGTATTGTGTGAAACGGAGGTCATGTAAACCCTTAGGGTACACATTATGAATGAAGAAGAATAAAGAAGTTAAAAAATAAATCCTTTTAACACATTAAATGTAATTTTGACTAATAAACAATGGTAAATTAGCTGAAAATAACTTCTAAGGAGTGTTTCGGGTCGCTGATAACGAATCTGAAGTCAGAATACCAAAATTCAAAAAAATCGTTCCAATATGAGAGCCAAAAAATTAAAAAAATTGGTCCTGTAGCTTGAAAATGGGTGTCCAGGAGTTTTTTGGCTCGCTGATTACGAATTTGGAGCCAAATTTTTTAAATCAACAACAAATAAGTTTAATCAAAATATGTTGAAAGGTTCTTCGTTATTGCCTTTTGGTCCTTGTCGAGTGTTGTTCGAAATGTTTTTTGCGATTAGTTAAGGTTAATTAATTATTCTATTGCAGAGTTCTAATTAATTTGTAAGAACTGTGGTGTGCCTAAATAACTGTTATTCAATGTAAAAGAACGAAAATAACATGTTACGATTATCTGGATTTGTATTGAAATTAGTGTAATTATAAATATGTGAGACTCCTCCCGGAGGTTTTTCCATGACGTGGTTTTCCCCGGTCGGGATGACCTAAAGCAATGCCATAACGAAATTTGGTAAGTATTTCCGAAACGTTGTGTTTTGAATTTTTGAATAAACTTGTCCGACAGAGTTGATACAACATTTTAATGATAAAGCCTAGTAATGGGCTCGTTTGGCGTGACACCAAACAATCCCAGTGTTTCTATAGCGTCTCTATTGGTGGGCTTATGAGGTCGACTGTGAGTAAGGTATAATCTAACATTTCACAGTTACGTAATCCAGAGTGATCTTCATGAAACAGAGTATTGAGTTTTTTATATTCTTTCTTAAATTCAAATTTTCCCACTCTCGATAGTGAAGTGTGTTTTGCAAATTAAAATATTTCTGCTCGTTTATACCTTGCAATTCCGCTTCGAGTTGAATCACTAAGTTGAAACAGATGAAGTCATGAATAAATTACAAGTACAATAGAATTATACTTTGAAATTTCTATTAATTTTTATAAATTCTTAAGTAATAACAAAAGAAAAAAGATTTGAACAAACAAATTTATAGTTTTTACAAACTAAAGGTGAACGAAGGAAATGAAGAAAGGGGTTTGGGCGGTCGTCTTCTTTCTTCCTTCTTTATGAATTTTCATCCAATTTTGTCCAAACTTATCCTACTTAAAAAAAATTTAGTTTCAAGTTTCATTTTGTGATAAAATTAATTAATTTGACAAAAAAAACCATTTTTTTAGATTTGAAATAAAATGAAATTGTAAATTCTCAGGAAAAAAAATCCATTCACTTGCACCTCATTCAAAAAAAGAGAAAAACCGATTCAATATTGCAAACCAATTCAGTTTTAAATATCTGAATCTAGAGTTGGGAAATATTTAATTCTTCGAGTCGCTATTTCAATGGGTGAAAGTGCCGAAAGTGGTGAGCATTAATCTAGGGCTACCTTATTAATTAATATTGACTTATGTAACAATGAATGAGCGCAATACTCATTACACCGTGTAGAGAAATAAATGCGTGAGCCTTGGCGAGCACAAGATTTCTAGTACATCTTACAACGCAAAAAAAACGCCTACTTTTTATGAAATTAATATCTTGATTGAATTACCTGATCCTCGAACATAGACACGTTTAATAGTAAAACGGATATTATAAAAGGATCCAAAATAAATTCGGGTGTGTTAGTAACGCTTTTGAGATATCGTAAAAAATCCTTCATGATCTTATGATCCATTTGTACAGCCATAACAATGTGATACAACACTGTAGATTCCACAGTTATTAGTTCCTTCGAACTGATTTCTCCTGAAATATGAAAATATTAATGTGAAATAAAAAAAGTATACTTTATATAAGAATCTTTAACGTCCGAAAAATCCCAAATAGGAGAAAAATGAACAACAAAATGCTGTATCAACTCTGCCGGACAAGTTTATTAAAAAATTCAAACCCCAACGTTTCGGACGTACACCGTTTCTATCATCAGGGCAACCATACTAACAAAAACAATCTAAAAAAGTATAATAATAACAATCTTACTAAATTTATTAAGATGAACAATTTTAAAAGGAGTAAAAACCACTTACAAATTAGTTACAGAAGTCCTAGTCACCTTTTGGAGTAAAGTTCAAGTTCAATTAGGAGTTAAAATTCAATTTAAAAATCAGTAGTAGAATTACAAAGATATATGAGAGGGTATCCAATTAAAATTTAATATATGAAATTTCTGTAAAAAATTTGAAATTTGATTAGAATTTAAATTATCATAATAAAGATAGAGGTTAAATTTAAAATAATGAAGAATTATAGTTAACATATTTCAATTATCAGAAGAAATAAAAAAGAACATTGTGGAAAATGTTATATAGGACAAACAAAAAGACCTTTACACATTAGAGGAAAAGAACGCCAAGATAGTGTTAGATTAAATTATGATAATGTTCTTAATGACCATTTATATGATAATATTAATAATAGTATTTCTCATATTTTCCTTTGGGATGAGATTGAAATTTTGCATCAAGAGAATCATCCTATTAAAACAGCTTTTGCTGAAATGGTTTTTATTAAAAAAGAACTGGATAATTGTCTCAATAAAATCACTGATCTTGACCATCTTAATGAATCTTACAATTCTATTCTAGAAGTATTGTTATAAAATTTATCACAATTTCCTAACAATAAATTTCTTCTCTTATGAATTCCTTACAGTAACTGAATACCAAAATTAATTTATCTTGCTTCTTTCTACTTTTTAAATAACCGTTTTAACACTTCATTTGTTATATTACTTTTTAAAATGTATCGCCTTTTTCTTGATTTCTACTGTATGTTAGGTTCGTTGCTTTTCCCTGACAGTCACTTTTGGAGTTATTTTTATGGAAGCAGCATGCTTTCCCATCCTGCTCTCATAATAAAAAATGTTTTGTTTTTTAATTTTATAGGTTTTAATAAATTAAATAGTTTTTTATAATTATTTAAGTTTATTCACCACATAAATTTTGATTTCTTCTGATAATTGAAATATGGTAACTAAATTTTAATTGGATACCCTCTCATATGGTATATCTTTCTAATTCTACTACTGATTTTTAGATTGAATTTTAACTCGTAATTGAACTTGAACTTTACTCCAAAAGATGACTAGGACTTTCGTAACTAATTCGTAAGTGGGTTTTTACTCCTTTTAAAATTGTTTATCTTAATAAATTTAGTAAGATTGTTATTATTATACTTTTTTAGATTGTTTTTGTTAATATGGTTCCCTTGATGATGAAAATGGTGTATTTCCGAAACGTTGGGTTTTGAATTTTTTAATAAACTTGTCCGAAAGAGTTGATACAACATTTTACTGATGAAGCCTAGTAATGGGCTAGTTTGGCGTGGCACCAAGCAATCCCAGTGTATCTATAGCGTCTCTACTGGTGGGCTTATGAGGTCGACTGTGACTAAGGCATAATCTAACATTTCACAGTTACGTAATCCAGAGTGATCTTCATGAAACAGAGTATCGAGTTTTTTATATTATTTCTTAAATTCAAATTTTCCCACTCTCGATAGTGAAGTTGGTTTTGCAAATCAAAATATTTCTGCTCGTTTATAATCGCCCCGTCTCGACCACCAATCTCGTACCCTATCTAGTCCGCTCTCTACACATAGTATAATTCTCAGTGCTGTGTCTACCAAAATTGTATCATTAATTTTTTTGTTAAAAAGTGAAAGGTTCCAGACATATGTCCTTGTACATGACTCAAGAATATGTTTTAAAAACTAGTATCATTTAAGCGTTTTGTTTGTTGTTTGTTTATATCGTAGCTGGGGGCCTCGTAAGAGCACCTCCTGGCGCTCGGGCCCATTGTGCAACACCCGTGTTTATCCTCAAGGCAGTACACTGAATCGATAATTATAAAAATACTGGTCGTACCGCACAGTGTCGGAACGCATCCAGTCAGTACCTCTAAAAAATGTTGAAAAAATTGTGTTATTACGCTCTTTGTAATAGCATTTTTATAATTTGGTGTTTGAATATGATTTTCAACGACATTTATAAAAATACTGGTCAGACCATCTAGTGCTGCAACGTGTCTACTGTCCAGTCAGCACCCCCTAAGATAAGGTTAAAAAACTAGTCGCACTTAAGGATTGCAGAAAAGCTCAAATTTTTGTGTAAATCATATTTACGACAATCAAAAAAATTACTGGTCAGACCGCCGAGTGCCGTAATGCGTCCAATCAGTACCCAGCCGAGAAGATTGAGGGTGCTGACTGTTCACGACCTGGCACTGTATTCTCAAATGCTTAAGTTGAACGAATTTTTTTAAACATGTCAGAATTTTTGTGAATGTCATAATGATTAAATTTGATTAGTTGTTTGTCTCGAAACGCGCTATACTTAGACTTGTGCCCGGCGACGGCGCACCACTTACGCACTGAAAAAAATAATTTTTTGAACCAAGTAAATGCATTTGTGACCATCCGCGAAGAATGGGACCTAACGCAGAAAAAACCGATTTTTCGTTTTTTGCACCGATTAATAGTTTTTTATTTGCTCTTTTATACTAAAAAATGTTATTGCTATATCTGAAAAATTTGTAGTGTTATTTAACTGCAAAGTGAGGTCCTCTTATGGAGTTCCTGTATTAGACCGCCTCTTCAATCGCTCCTTCTGTAAAATGAAGCTACCGCGCGTTAGGTCCCTTTCTTCGCGGATGGTCACAATTACTTTGGGTGTATAGATTTTTAGATTGTCCTAGAATTCCCGTGTTTATCTAAATAACACGTTCGTTCCGCAACACTCCTCCGACCCAAGTCGCTGATCAATCTCTCTATCAAGCATGCTCTCTCATGCAAGATCTTGTATTTTTTTGTGCCTTTTTATATCATTTCGTTTTGGGGCCTCAGTCGCAAATTAATTCCTCGGTCTGCTTTTGGGTACGCTACCATTTACTTTACCAAGATATACTTTTTTCGTCAGTCGTTCTTCTTTCATCCTTGCCAAACAGTGTCTCCTCGTGGTCTAATGTGTTCTAATCTCACTCTTTGACTCACGAAAAAATCCTTAAGAGATAGGAACTTACAAAATTTGATTTACCCGAAACTTAACGTTAGTTTCATTAAATTATTCCATCTATACCTGTACAAAAAACATAAGATTAAGAACTATATCTATTTAGCAACCAATCTAACGCAGAGATCGGAGATCGTGGAGTAGCCCCTGTAACGGATAATGGGGTACCAATCGGGAGAACTGGAAGAAAGGCGGGACGAAGTTGAATCGGGCGAAAACCGGTATAAAGCCAGGATTGAAATATTATACTGGCACATTTTCCGCATTTCTCAACTCGCGCGTTTTGTGTATATTTCATGTTCGAAGAAAAAGTATAACACGTGCACTTATGGCACTCGTCAACTTTAGATACGTTGCCCCACTAACTTGTTTTCCATCTTAAAATGTCTTGGGCTTAAAATGCCGGGAGTTTATCCAGCTATATGACCCTATACGTAACTCCATACCGACAATAAGGACCTTTTTTATGCGTACACACACATCTGTGCAATTTTCCTTTATTAAGCACCATAATTCCCTTATCCTACTTATTATATCATTCAAAGTCAATAGATTTCTTCCAAAAATTGTTAGGCAGGGGTTATGTCGTCGTAAATGTCGTAAATGTTGGTTACGCAGTCTCGTAATTGTTTTCATGAAGCAATATTCGTTCGTTGATGAGGAGATCCTTTCCGTTCTTAGAGCCTAGTTAATAAGCCCATTACCTAAGTTTGCCACGGGTCTTTTTAATGCGATGTAACCAAACTTTTAGAGGAATCAATGTAGGTTTGGCAGAGCACTGCTCCCATACCTATAGCACTTGCGTCAGTTTGGAGAGTATAGAGTAGTCCAGGGATAGGGCGTCTTACGCTTAAAGGCTTTTCAAAGAGATCTTTAACGCTTTTAAAGCTTTTAAAGATACTGTCTGCTGCCGGGGTCCAGTTTCATCGGTTGCCTTGTTTACCGAGAAGATCGGTAAGGATTGCGGCTGTAATGGAAAAATGGGGAATGTATTCCTGGATCCATCCACAAATCGATGGATGCAAATAAGAGTATGCCGTCATTTATAGCACACGAGAAATAGACGTAGAACACAAAACCTTGATAGAAATGATATGACTTGTGAGTGAAATAGTCAGATAGAACACTGAAATACTTTAAAAGGAGATTCTATTTTTAAATAATATTATACGCAGGAAATTAACTGTTGATAGTTATTAACTAACGATTAATATTAATACGTTACTCATAATTATAAGGTACATTAAAGATGAACTTATTATCTCCGATATAGTTGAAATATTCTAGCTCTAAAGCTTAGTACGTTATAACTTGATTGCAATCTAGTTTAAGTATTTAAAAAGAAATTTACATTTTAAACTTTTACTGACTACATTATGAATAAATTATTTTTCAACGTTTTATTCGATTTTCTAAATATTGAAGTTGAAAAATTAAAAAGTTTACAGATTTTACATGAATTTGCTTCAAAAATTGACACATGGGAACTTATAAGCTGGAAGAAATTCTTAACTTAAAAAAAATTTTTAATCTGCTCGGAGAGGTTAACAAAATTTTTATTTTATTTAGGCTGAACCATTATTTTACTTAAGAAGAATATTATGGTTTAAATAATTTATAACACCAATAAAATAATAGGAGAATAGAATAATTTTCAGTTTTCTAGCATTTTTAATGCAAAAAAAAACTATTCTTTCAATTTGTGAAACTTATTTTTTTTACTCGTAATTTTTTGCATGATTTGATGCAATAAAGACTTTATTTGACAAAGGCTGGAAGTGATGAACGAAAATTATATCTACTTCCTGACAAAAATTGGTTCTCACAGATATCCTGTAAGTCACTTCTCTCTAAAATGATATATTTAATATATCTGGATAAGCCTATTCTGAATGGTGAAATTTCAAGTTTGTTGCTTTCGATTGATGGACGATTATTTTTGAGAGAATTTCCTACCAAATATATTTAAACTTTATTTCGTTAGGCGTTTGTCCGCTCATGCTACCTTATTTGATATGTTTCAAAATAGGTCATTATTTTCACTATCTTATTTCGAATTTTGAATTTTAACTAATTTTCCACAAATTAAAATATTATCTTGTCTTATTTCGTGAACTACACAGTATTTCAGCCCGAATCTAGATTTTCCAATTTGCGAACACCACTCATCTAGTGTCCAGATTGATTCTTTCCTGTTAAGTCTGCGACAGTTGAGTGTCGCGAGGTTCCTTTTCGATGTGACCAGATTCGAAGAATCAATAGGATATTTTCAAACGAAGTTTGAGAGCTACATATAATAACATTGAAAATAGATTCTGATTTTTAAACAGATTGGGACCATTCTCCGCATAGTTATAATCATAATTATTTAAACTATAATATTTTTCTTAAGCTCTCCTTGCAGATTTAAAAAGCTTAGTGCATTAGGAATATCTTCCGGCTTATAAGTTTTCATAAATCAATTATTAATAAGAGTTCCAGTAAAATCTGTGAACATTTTAATTTTTTAACTTTAATATTAAAAAAATCGAATAAAAACTCGCAAAATAAATTATTTATAATGAAGACAGTAGAAGTTTAATATATAAATGTATTTTGAAATACTTAAACTACGTTAGTAGTTAGTTAATAACATTTTAAAATGTTTCAATGCTGGTACGCCTATTTATTTCTAAACCTTAGACTTACGTCTTTCTTTGACACGGGACCACAGACACCAATCGCCGCGTCTTTTTAATATAAAAAAAATTGCCACGTTTTTCTGAAGCTAAAAACTGGCTCCACGTCTTTTTAATGCGGAAATTTGTAGCTATCCATCGAAACATCTTGGAACTTTTGGAGACCTTTTTTCAATTTAAGTGAGGTAACCTCTAATGCGGAATTCACGTGCTAGCTTCGGTGGGAATTGGCTTCGGCAGTGATGATGTGACCGAGAAAATCTGTCAATGTTCTTCCGAAATGGCTTTTTTCCAGCGACCATTTGAGAACATGTAAATTAAGACATTCCAAAACAAGGTCAACATGGTACCCGATAAGGACGACTTGGGACATCAGACGTTGGAACGAGCCGCGGGCATTTGTTATACCAAACGGCATTACCCTGAATTCGTAAGTACCGCCTTGGGGGGAGTGAAAGCGATATATTTATTTTAAGACTCTTTTATTGGAAGTTACCAATATTAGTATCCTGAATTTACGGTAAATCCTGCGATGTATCAATTGTAATAGCGTTTAGGCGGCGGCAGTCGACACAAAAGCGGGATTTTCCATTTTTTCCTTTGACGATAACTACCGGAGAGCTCTAAGAGGAATTGGAAGACTCAATTATATGTTCATCAAACACCTGGTGTGCCTGCTCCCAAATTAATATTTGTTTTTCTTCTGAACAGGGTTAGGGACGTAGCCGAAAGTGTTGAGTAGTCGAGATTTCAATTCGATGCTTAACTGAATAAGTTGGGTGGGTATTCCTGTTATGTATGTGTGTGTGTGTGTGTGCAGATTGAAATCACTAAAAATACTGGGTTTTGCAATCTAATTTAACTTACTAGGAAATATCTTTGTAATTGAGACTGTCAAACAGAAATATCGAAGAACGGGACGCGGCAGAGCGGGAGGTAATCATCAAGGGTACTGGCAGTGCTGGTAGTGAAGTAGACGGGGAGGAAATTTTCCACACGCCACAACGGCTAACAGTGCGAGGCCCAGTGTCAAGCGGCGCGTCGAGGAAAGGGAAAAAGCTGAACTGCGGGAACGAAGGAAGCGAGAAGGCGAGGGAGAGAGCGTCTAGCACAAGTGAGGGGAAGGATCTCTTGAAGAGGAAGAAAGACAGCCAAGAGAGTCCGGAGAAAAGCGCGGTCGAGAGTCCGTTCAAGAGAAGTACAAGAACACGTAGGTCACCACCCAAAAAAATGGAAGGGCAGTCGGCGGAGGCATTAGGGATGCTGTTAGGCGAGATCAGGGGACTGAGAGAAGAAGTAATAAAGACTAAGGGGCAGATGGAAGGTATGGTCGGTAAGGAAAGAAAAAGATGTTAAAATGAAGCAGCTGGAAGAGATTAGGAAAAAAGGCTTGAGGAGGTGAAGGGCAGGTCGGAAATGGAAGTAGGTGACAGGGGGGCGGGCGAGAAGGAAGGTATTTGGAAGAGGTTAGAGAATATGATAGAAGAGAAAGTGGGAGAGCGTAGGAATGAAAAGGAGGAGAGTCCGGATAGGGAAAGGATAAGGGCAATAGAGTTGAGAATGGAGAAAAAAGAGAAGCTAGACAGGAGAAACAATATTGTGATACGAGGGGGGAAGCTACAGTGCGGGGAAGAAAGGGGGGTGTGGAAGCACTGCTACGGAGCATAGGGTGAGCTAAAGGCAAGGTAGGGAAAGTTAGGCTGGAGGGGAGAAAGGAGAAGGATGAGGCGCTTGTGGAATTGGAGAGCTGGGAAGAGAAGTTGGGGGTAATTACGACAGGGCTAAGAGGGAGAGGAGTGAAGGGAGAGCGGCGAATGTAGGGTATCGTAAAATAAAAGGAGATGAGAAAATGTGTGTGTGTGGGATGAGGAGAAAGACGTGTTGAACGAAGTGCAGGGGAATTCATTTCGTAGAAAGTAGGGCGGTGGGGGTAAAGCAGGGTGGACGAGTAGTGAAGGTGCTATACTGGAACGTAGCAGGGATAAAGAAGAAAGATAAGGATTTCTGAAGGTATATCCAGGAATTTGATGTTGTGGGACTGGTAGCAACGTGGATAGAGAGAAAAGGATGGGATAGAATAGAGCCAAAGCTGCCAAGGGGGTATAGGTGGAGGCTCAAGGAGGCGGTCAGAGTGAGGAAGAAAGGAAGGGCTAGTGCGGGAATTATAACGGGGGTGAGGGAGGGAATAGAGGAAAAAGTTCACGGAAAAGAAGAGGGGGAGGGTGTGTAAATGAGGGCAGGAAAGATGGGAGGGATAACGTGTAAGTTTGTGACAGTGTACAATAAGGATGGGATGGAAAGGATTAAAGAAAGGGTGGAAAAATTGCTAGACGAAAGAGAGGGGGGTATCGCGGCCCCAGGGGGGGGGGGGCTTCAATGCAAGGAAAAGAAGGGAATGGGGCCTGTACATGGAAGGGGAGAGCTTCGAAAGGAAATCAAAGGATAAGATAATAAATAAGGAGGTAAAGATTCTAATGGACTGGATGGAGGATAGAGGCTGGGCGGTGGCGAATGGTATGGTAACAGGGGACGAAGAGGGAGAATACACATATTTAAGTAAGGTAGTTGTATCGGTGATAGACTATGTAGTCATGAATATGCAAGGGTGGGAAGAGATGGAAAGATTCGCAGTAGAAAAAAAGAGTAGAATCAGACCATCAGCCATTAGGGTTGTCAATAAGGTGAGAGAGCGGCGGAAGACAACGTGGGGAAGAAGTATCGATGGGGGAGAGGGTAAGCTGGACGAGGGAGGCGATAGAAAAGTATCAGGAGCAGTTAGGAAAGGTACGCTTCGAAGGGGAGTCAGTGGAAGAGATATGGGAGGATTTGAAAGAGAAAGTTGAAGGGTGTGTGCAAAAGAAGGTATTTAGAGAAAAGAAGAGAGGAATGGTGAAGTCGTGGTGGGATAGGCAATGTAAAAAGATGAAAAGGAAGGTGAAGAGGAAGTATAGGAAGTGGAAAGTGGGGACTGCGAAAAGAGAGTACGTAGAAATGAGGACGGGGTTTAGATTGATGTGTAGGAAGAAAGAACAGGTAAAGGAGAAAGATCTTGAAGAGGAGTTGGAAAGTGTTAAGACTGAGGGGGACGTGTGGAAGATAATAAATAGGTTTAGGAAGCGTCGAGTGGTGATGAGTGAGAAGATAGGGAGTGAGGACTGGAGGGAGTATTTTCAAAAAACATTTCAGTGCTCAGATTCACGGAAGAGAGATGTTGAGAGTAGAAGAACGAGGGGGGTAGAGGGGAAGTGTTGAATGACGAGATAGAGAAAGAGATAAGGAAGTTAAAAAGGTCAAAGGCAGCAGGACTGGACAGACTAGAGAACAAAGCGTGGCTGTTTAGTACACAGGAGGTTAGGGAGAGGCTGAAGGAGGTGCTGCCGTGATTTGGAAAAACACAGTTAATTGCAAAAAATCGCAAAATGAATTTTTTATATCGTTAAAATCGTGAAGGAAAGATACATCTGATTATTGAAATAATTTTTTTCAATTGTTAATAACTTTTGAGAAAATTATTGTTAAATTTTGGGAAAACACCGTTAACTGCAAATTCTGGCGAGTTGTGATTTGGGAGAGAGCCGTAACTGACCGTCAACTGCAGGCGCAAAACATAGACAGCCGAATACGGCACAGAAAAATTCGAAAACGCCGTAATGGGCAGTTACGGACTTTACTAAATTATCGGGCGGCGATATCAAGCCTTCGTAATTTCGGAGAGGTCCGTATGTGCTTACAGCGTCCTCGAGAATGATCTAACCCCGAAAAAAAGGTTTGTAATTCGAGAAACGCCGTAACTGCGTTTATTATAAGTTGCAAAATGCAAAATTATTATTGAAAGTCTGTATTTTTTATAATTAATAACGGTATCAAAGTACATGAAGTTATATTGTTGGAAAATGTAATAGGTAAAAAATAAGGTTTCCACACCTGTTTAGTTGTTTAAAGTGAAAACAATTACATAGTTGAAAATTTTCAAAGAAATTAATAAAATTCATTTGTTAAAAGTAATTTGTTAAAAGTAATTTGTTTCAGACTTAACTATTCAAAAATGTATTTTATAATATTTTATTCGTTTGATAAAATCTCTTTGATTATAATCCAAGTGTTTTTATTTAGCGTGGAAGGAGGGGTGACGGGGCTTGGAAAGTCAGTACTCGATGCACTGTTGGTATCACTGAATTTATTATGTGGCTGATCTACACTCGCCGAGTAGCAAGGAACGTCCGCTCGGGTCCAAGTACGACGATGAACTGAACTGAGTTGACGCGCGGCAGTCGATAAGAGGGAACTTGGCGGCCCTTAAGTGGCGCCCTCTACTGGAGACGAGCCGAAACCGAACATACCGCCCGCCTCGTTCCGTGAACGAGTATCTGCTAGCCGCCCGCCGTAAGGTCGAATTTCCATGCTCCGATTCGACGGAAGTCGCTGATGACGTCGCTTCGCGTTTAACAACTCTCACTCATTCGCTCTGACTTGACGGTCATGAGAGGCACCTTTTGGTGCGTGGGCCCCACGCCGCTTAGCAACTCCGGCTTATGCCGTGCTCAACTCAAAGGAAACCCACAAAAACCTTTGAGAGAGTTGCAAGTCTATTTGTTTTAATTACAAACTTCAAACTTGGGTTTCGTATTCGAGTGACGGGCGCGATCCAACCGCAAGGATCAAACAATTTAGCAGTGGTGGCGAAAATGGTGCGCTTCGTCAAATTATGCGAGTCAATCTAGGGTGGAGTCAGACGAAACCAATCATTCTGCTGATCCCAGCAAACGCCGAGCTCGTTGGTAAAGCCATCGCTGCGAAGTTGAAGTCAGGTCGGGCGAAGACGGTCTCGTGGTAAATCTTCGATTAGCTCCGGTCGATTGGCGATCCATTTGCGGAGAGAAAATCCGCCAAGCTGCAGAAGATGACTAAGCTGATCCTGTAGCTGCTTCGCTTCTCGAAGGTCATTGCATCCCGTCAATATGTCGTCGACAAAACGATCCTTCAAAGTACTTGGGTATAAGTCACAGTCAACAGTTGGTAGTGTACGGCTTGGTCATTCTCGCGGGCACTCCATACGATGCGTTGCAGATCGATGACTTGTTCATTCACCAGAATCTGCCGATACATAATGCAGACATCGGCGCCGCAAGCAATTCTATGGCGTCTCCATCGAATCAGCACGTGGCCGGAATTGGTTCGCAGTTTAGGCCCAGTGTGAAGCGTGTCATTGAGACTGTAGCCAGTGGACGTAGGTCTGGATGCATTGAAGACTACTTTCAGGCGGCGATGATCTGCCCGTTGCCAGATTCCATGATGTGGTAGGTAGTAAGTGGGGCGAGCGTTCGCACGCAGCTCGGTTGGAGGTATAGGTCTCATGTGACCAAGTCGAGCGTATTCCATCATAAAACAAGTGTACGCCTCTGCCATTTCGACGTCCTGACTTCATCGCCGATGCAAGGAGCTTAGGGAAGCTCCATTTAAATTCTCGCCGAATATTTCTAGACCTTCTTGTTTCGAGGGCAGGCGAACTATATCGTCCTTCAGAAGTTCGTTGGTGATAAGCGAAGATGACTTCGCACTCTGCGTCCAACGGGGACGGGCGTGTAACCCGTGGTAAATCCTCCAATTCCCAGAACTGTTGCATTGAGGAAACGAGCTTATCATGTCATGTCGTCTCCGCGCAAGTGAGGAGTGTGGTATAAGTGGTTGTGCTCGAATTAACATCTCTTGAAGGTGCTCTGCCTGTTATGATCCAACCAACAGCGGTCCTTTGAGCCATCCTGTCGTTTCGCCGGAGCAGCACGGGTCGCAGGAACAGAAGGGCAAACGTCGGCTCCAAGTAGAAGATCGACAGCTCTAGGATGGCCGAACCCGGGGTCGGCGAGATCCAGTCCTTGCCAATCGTGCATTGCTTGTTCATTTGTAAATCCCGCCGGTGTTGCGAAGTTGGATTTCTGGAGGCAACAAACTCCAACGGACACAGACGAGGAATCGTCAGCTGGATGAATGTGGAAGTGAGTGCGGGTAAATATCCGGCCAGGAAGCCTTGGACCTTGGCTCCTTGGTTGCCGGGATGTCCACCACCTGAATAGATGATGGATTGATACCAGCAGGATGAAGCACTGAATTTCCTGGCATGATTAAAGGCGTCCCTTGGGCGTTGTAAAGTTGTTGCAAGTGGTATGCCTGACTCTGGAGGGGTTGCTGAATGACTTGTACTGCATGTGGATGAGCCGCCAACGTTGTAGTTGTTGTTCCACCCTACTGGCCAGAGAGAGTCATCGAAACAGCTTGCTGCTGTTGCTGTTGTTGGGGTATGATTGCTGCTGCTGCTGAACCTGCTGTTGGACCTGCATTTGTCGTTGCTGCTGAACTTGCACTACCTGCATTCGTTGCTGCTGTTGTTGGAATTGCGGCTGTACTTGTTGCTGCTGCACTTGTTGGTTTTGCTGTTGTTGAACTTGCTGAGGCTCGAACCTGCGTTGCTGCTCGCAGATTCGAATGTGTGCGTTGACGTGAGCATTCTCGATGTCTGCGTAGGAGTTTTCCACATCGTAGTCCGCCCCAGGTGTCCAGTCGGCTAAAGGCTTGTCCAGAATTGTTGCGGCACATCGTCGCTAAACGTCACTCAGCTCGACAATGGATGAAGCATTAAAAACGGGGTCGAATCCCGCCCGCCAAATGCGCCGTTGTCCATGAATAAAAGGAAGAAGAGACAGCGAAGTATTTGCAGCGTGTGTGTGTGTGTGTGTGCGTAGAAGTATAGAAATAAATATCTATATAAAAATATCCATAAAAATTAAAATATATGATAATATGACAATGTACAATAGGTATACACACACATGACATATATATATATATATATATATATATATATATATATATATATACACCCATCTCACGGTTGTGAGATGTGGCCATAGGTGTGATTTACCGCGGTGCTACTGGGGGCTATTGACAATTTGTTGGATGGCAGTTACTCTTAGTGGGACCCTGCGCTCTCACATCCTTTGTTCGTTATGAGAGACCCAGATATCGTGTTCGCTATTAACTGCCTACTTACATGGCGAAGACTGCCGTCGACTTACACTTGGTGACTCTTTGCCTCTGCTTTTGATGTCGGCTGGCCTTTGTCTGCTCTTCACGACACGATCACCTCCCTGTAGTTTCCAAATCTGGTCAATTGTCCTGTGGCTGTTTCCATGGCGACGTCCGGGCAGGCTCGTAGTTGGATGACCGGAAACGCAACGTTGAGGGCGTCTACTGCGTGGGCTCTTGGCTTCAGGCTCGGGTCGCCATCGTCGGAAGCACGAGGAGTCGTCTGCGAAGATGCGGCAAGCTGGTGTCAGGTGGACAGGCTCTGCGTGGAGTATCCGGCTCGATTGGACCAATGTTTTTATTTCGCGTGGAAGGAGGGGTGACGGGGCTTGGAAAGTCACTACTCGATGCACTGTTGGTATCACTGAATTTATTATGTGGCTGATCTACACTCGCCGAGTAACAAGGAACGTCCGCTCGGGTCCAAGGACGACGATGAACTGAACTGAGTTGACGCGCGGCAGTCGCTGAGAGGGAACTTTACGGCCCTCAAGTGGCGCCCTTTACTGGAGACGAGCCGAAACCGAACACCACGTATGTTTAAAATGTTTTCAATTTCAGTCAATATTTTCGAGTTTTGCTAATACTTAATACATTCAGAATTTATATATATATATGATGCATAAACATGCATTAATTCAGCTAGAATTTCGTATTATTCATTATTCATAAAATTTAATAATAGCTATAACATTCTTATCCATGTTTTTGGTAAAAAGGCGTTCGATTTCCTTTAAAGCCGCTTTAAAGATCAGTTTAAAAACATGTAAGAAATATTGATATCAATAATAGCCTGTGTCTAGTCTTCTCGAAAAATTGGGGGAGTCGGGAAAGGGGATGCACTAGTCTTCCCGAATTTCGGAACTACGAGACACGTCGTTAATAATAACATTAATGGCTCTTGCAGTCAGCCACGTTGCTTTGGGCTAACTCCCCAATGCAATGAATTATGCGGTTACGACACCAATACCGCGCAGTGCCACCCACAATAGGCCTCTCTCAGATGGAGGCCATGGTTCAGTTGGGAGTGGCAATAGGACCGAACCGAGGCGACGACCAGGCAATGGCCCCGGACAAACGCGAGAACACCGGTTTAAATGGTCGGTCCAACTCAGGAGGGACATCCTTACCTGTTGGCAAAGAAGCTCACCGGCGCGAAGAGGATTCATGCAGAGCTTACATGACCGTTGGGTCAATATGCACCCGGAATATGCTCATCAAACGACTCAGAATTTAAGAGATCAGATATCCTTTTTGCGAAAAAACGGATATGAAGCTCTTTATCAACAAGAAGAAGAGCAACATCCTCCAGCGAACATTCCACCCGTTCCATCAAGACCACCTTTGCAGATAGCCGATAACCTTAGGCACTTTTATGGTGTTGATCTATTGCCCGTCTTACCATACGCCCAGGGGGAACTCGAGTCCATTGTGGAGAATGATCAGTGTAAGATCTACTGGAATTTCTCATGCTCCACCACCCAACGTATCAGTGCTACAAAGCCTGATATTGTCCTCCAAGATCTGAAGAACAAGATCATTTACGTGATTGAATTCTCGGCACCAGCCAATGGTAATATCACGGCAAAGGATGAAGAAAAACGGGCGAAATATCAAGCACTTCTTTTCGAGCTGAGCAGGCTGTAACAAGGCTACAAAGTACATCTTGTAGTTCTCATAATCGGCTGTCTCGGAGGTATGAAAGCTTCATTTATTAGTCAACTCAAAAAGATTCCGGCTTGCCAGCGTCAGGCTCATTCCATCGCGGACCGGATGCAAAAGGCTGTTCTTCTGGGATCACTTCATCTGGTCCGTCAACACTGTTCCTCATAACATTCTACAAAGATTGGTAGCTCTAAAAAAGTATCCAGAGGTGAAACCTTCATCTCCAACTGTCTCGTCTGCCGCGTAAGGTCATCCGCGACTAGAGACCTGACTCCAAGGAACAGTGTTGCCCGATGTTATCTTGCGTAAATTTCCCGCTCTTGCTTTCCTTCTAGGACAGAAGGAGCAGAAGCGGATGACGTACACGTTCCAGTTGCGTCGGGATTGGTTGCTTTAAGGAACCATGATCGTAGCTTCCGGAGCCTACAACTTCTCACATAAGAGACCGGGTCGTCAGCACCAAAAATTATCGCAAACACGTGTTACATCAAGACGAAATTGACCGGTGCCGATTATGTGGAGATACCAACGAATCCATCGAGCACATTATTGATGGTTGTCGCGTAATGGCTCAAAGAGAATATACGCACAGGCATAATGATGTGGCGGGCATTATACATCAATAACTTGCCCTAAACCTAGAAATCTTAACAGAATGGATGCCTTTCTATAGATACATTTCAATGCCCGTTTTAGAAAACGAATATTACATCTTGTATTGGGATGTTACCATCCAGACGGATCATAACATCCGAGCCAATCGACCCGACATCGCGATGCGGGGGAAAAAAAGGTGGAAGAGTCTACATCATCGACATTGCTTGTCCACTTAACGGAAACTTGCAGGCAACCTATACAACCAAGATCCATAAGTATAGCGAACTAAGGCATGAAGTAAAGACAATATGGAGGAATGTGAAACATGCATCTATTCATCCTATTGTGATTTCAGATACAGGCAATGTGCACGCAAGGTGCACTGAACATCTTGAACATTTAGGAGTCAGTAGGGTACTGGCAGCAGCTCAGAAGGCTGTTTTATTGAACATCTGTTGCATTCGGCTGGGGCTAATTTTTGTTTTTTGAAAAATTTATTTAATCTTAAACAATTGTAATGAATTCATGTGCTCTTTTTTAAAGGACACCTCACACTTTACTTTAAAATGCGGCCCTGGTCAAATTGGCTGAAATTGCAATATGATATAGTTAAAAGCCTCCTGATCAAAAAATCCTAATGGGTGCCAGTCCGAAAAATCAAAAGTTTTCGAGATAGGTGGGGTTGAACGCGAAAAATATGACCACAAGCGAATCTAATGTCCCGCTTGAAACTTGAAGATGAGGTGCAGATTTTTCAATAAAATGTGACCAGCATAATCACACATGATACACGACATGACACATGACATGACACGTCATATCATGCCATCTCATGTGTCACATCACGTCATGTCGTGTCATGTATCGTGTCATGTCATGTCACGTCATGCCATGTCATCTCATGTCATGTGTCGTGTAATGTATCGTTTAATGTGTACTGTCGTGTGTCGTGTCATGTGACGTTTCACGTTGTTACATCCCGAAATTTTACAAAATTTGATGTAACGCCTAGCTAGGCACAACCTACGTTACCCCAATTCTTTTAGGCTAACTCCATCAACTACAAGCAATAGCAATACCGATCTTCTCTGAGTTTGAACCAGGGATTGGGAGCGAAATGCTGTCGCCTGTTCATATTTCCCCACTGTTACGAACTAAAAGGTCCCCTCGCGCTAACCGAGGTAGGAAAAGTCGTGTGGTGAGCAGAGAGTGAATGGTCGTGGCTACCCGAAAACTAGGCATCCCTGTATTCGAACGGACCACGTGAACGCGTAGCAAACGGTTAGGCCAGCAGATGTGAACCGCTATACAGTTCAATATATAATATCAACTAATATCATCCTTGGGCTTTATTTGAACTTCAGTTTTCAATTGAACCGCCGGATCGTAGAAGGGCATATAAAGTCTGATCGCTGGTGGCAGGAAGGCCCCTCGGCATTTTTAAAAACATTTAACAATTTTAATTTTTCAAACATATATTCTTATTCGAAATTTAAATGCGCATCTTTTTTTCCTCTTGAAAAAAGTTGTAGCTCTGTGCATCCTTGAAATAATTTCAAAAAACACGAATTTTGAAAACTGAAAAAATTCGGTTTTTTCTCACTTCAACTCGCTCTAATTCACAGAATATTAAAAAATTTTACTTAAAATTTGAAGGAATTATATTTCAAAGTGTACTTTAAGCTGTAGAGTAGTTTAGATTTATTTGTTTAGTTATGAAAAATTGTTAATAATGTTTTTCTAGGTAAGTATAAGAAAATGGTTCCAATATTTTCAATCGCAAAGTCTATCGACGTAAGTTTAAGCTATCAAAAACTTCCAGCGGATGAAATGTTCATTAGAATTTGTAGAAGTTTTCTGTGAAGTTTCACTTCAATTGAACAAAGTGTTAATAACCTACGAATGTTTTATTCTCTCGAGCAACGCCGCGAGCACATTACTCAGAGGCGCCTTTTAGCTGGATAGGCACGGCCGTTTACGAAAGTTGGAAAATTGTATTTTTCAACATCAATTACTGTGTTTTTTTATAATAATATAAGAAATTATTTCTAACATTAGGTATAAACTGGTTAATTTTTGTATGTAGTTCATAGTTTCCCAATAATAATCATTATGCTCTCTTTCTTTCTTTCTTGACATGTTTTTCTTCTACATATTTTTCTTGAAAGTTTTTGTAAACATAGACAAAGCCTTTTGCCCTAAACAGAGAAATAGAAAATTTTGACAAACTTGCACATACAAATCTTCAGAATAGAATCGTACATCGTATGGATAAGAGCTTAGGCTCAAAACGTGCATTTAAGTCTAGTGAATTTCAAAATATAGCTGAATAAATACATTTTTTAAGTGATTTAAATTGACATCTGCTGAATGCATTCCTCGTGGTAGAGAAAGAGCAAGGCAGGAAGAAAACTGGAAAGAAAATCTTCGAAAAACAAAGCGGAACAAGGTATTAAATTTTGTTAAACAATAAAACTACCTTCTATATTTTATATTCTCATTTAGAAGAAAAATCGATGAATTCATTTAATTAACTAAGGGAATTTTCAATGAAATTATTATGCTTTAATATATAATATTATGAGTTAATGTTATTAAATTTATTTCATTTAATCATTTAATGTATTCATATTTTTTAAAAATGAACATATAATTTCATGAAGACTGAATTTGTTTTTTGTTTATTATTAAAAAATTATTATGTGTTTATGTAAGACGTAAATTCAATTGTTTAGGGTGAAGAGTATACATCAACTAGCCTAAAACTTGTAAAATCAAGATCTTTCGAGCCTGTTCTATCCTGCTGTACATCGCAGAAGTGTTATGAGAAAATAGGAATCACAGAGCAAGAAAAGTTTCATTCTGATTTTTGAGGACTGGGTGAATACCATAAACAAAATATTTTATCAGGTAGCTTAATGAAATGCGCAGATCCGTCAAATATTAATTGTTTGAAGCGACACAGATTGATAAAATGGAATTATGAATTTCCTAAGGACGAGACAAACATTACTGTTTGCAAAAAGTTCTTCAGTAATTTATTATGCGTAGGATTTAAAAGGCTAAAGATTGAGCAGGAAGATGAAATTCCAATAAGTGAATCTACTTACAGTAAGTTCTTTAATCATTGCATACCTTTCACGTTTAAATTGCCTCGCACGGACATATGCAATGATTGTTTTACAAGTAAAAATATCAATGTAGAGAATGAATACATTATTGATCACAAAAGGAAAGCCGCGGAATATGTAGATGTAAAACAGGGACTTCTTTGCGGCGAAGTTTCTTTGTGTTGCGAGTTTGACTATGCACAAAACTTTCCTCTACCGAAAATCCCTGTATCTGACCAATTTTACAAACGGTTACTTTGGTTATATATCTTTAATGTTCACGTGCATAACACAGACAGAAGCTACATGTTTCGTTACCTCGAAGGAATTGCAAAAAAAGGTGCTAATACAGTGTGCAGCTTTCTATATCATTCAATAAAACTTGAATTTGATCCGCTATTTCATTCAAAAATAATACTTTTCTCAGACGCCTCTAGTGGACAAAATCGGAACTACACGGTTTTCAATTTCCTCTTAATGTTGTCCATTGAACTGAATGTTGAGATTTGGCACATTTTCTCAGTTCGAGGTCACTCCTATTGCCAGTTTGACAGAAATGTTGTAACTTATTCTCAAAAAAAGAAAAAAAATGAAAGAATAGAAACTGCACAAAAGTACTTCGATGTAATCAGAAATGCTCGCGATCCGCTTTTTGATTTAGTAGAATCTGCAGGAGATACCATACAGGACTTTGATACTTTTTTAAAGGGCAACTTACAAAAACCGAAAGGGATGAAAATTACGGAAGCTCGCGTTATTCATTATTACCCTACTGGACAGGTAGACACTTTTGATAAATATAATGAAGAAAATCCTTCTACGTATCAAGTTCCCCCAAAAATAAAACTGGTTGATCTTCCACGATTAAATCCCCCTCGAGTTGGTATTACTGCCGCTAAAATCAAAGACATTAAAAGTCTAATGCCTTACCTCAGTGTTGAAGGACAAGAGTTTTTTAATGATTATTTTTCGTCAATAAATACGAAAAATGCTACAAATAAAGCAGCTAACGACGATAGTTCTTCCGATGACGATGCTGAAGATTAAGCATATAGCGTTTATTTTCTTTAGAATAAAGTTTCTATTAAGAATCGTTTATTCGGTGCAATATGTTAATGATCTCATGTATATATTTTTTTAGATTAAGGTGAAGAATTACAAGACTACAATATTCAGTGTAATCTAGCTCAAACCCTCTATTTTTGTAAAAAATGGCGACGAAAATGAATTCTAACTTCTGTACAAATTTGTATGATCATTATTGTTAACGTAACTAATGTTAGCGTGGGGATTACCACTTACCTCTACGAATTAGCAAGTGTAAAAAAGTACGTGTCTGCTATTTTTTTATGTAGAACAACATCTCAGAAAATAAAGAATGTCAGTCAAGTACACCTCGCGAAGCAATAAATTATCTGTAGGGTAGGGTGGGCCAAACAAAAAATTTTGAATTTTGATTATGGCTAGCAAAAATCTTTTTCTACATATCAAAATGACCCGTGTGGAAAAATTTCGTGGCAGTCTTGAATCATGCTAAAGCCAGTACACTTTTTCTCAAGCCTGTCTAATCACGCAATACAAGCCTGGCGCTATACTGGCGCTGTCTAGTTGTGGTACGTGTTTGATTCAAACCTTTCTGCTGTCTAGTCCCAGTCTTGGCGCGATCTACGAGTTCGTTACGAATTTGAATATATAAAGATTGTCCAGATTTTAGCTAGTTTCTAGATAGAATCACGGTTTGGACTTAAACAAAAATTTCAGAGGTGAAATCATAAAATAATCATTTTTGAATAAAAGATTGAGAAAATTATAATACACAATTGCACAAATGCTCAAGCAATCATTAATTGTACACTATTACATATTTAAGATAGTAAACAATAATTGTTAAAGGTGATCGAAATCTTAATACAAGAACTGCATTCTTAAGAACGATTTTTTTTAAGAATGTTGAAAAAAATTTCTTTTCATTGAATTATATAGTAAACTTATAATAAATTTATATTGAATTTATAATAATTATAATCTGTATAATGCTATGTATAATATTGATGATATTCCAGAAAATCAAATATTATTATACATGATTTATTTAATTTATTTGAATTATTTATTGATTGCGTGAATGATAATTAAGCCTATCGTATTAATTATTTGAAATAATAAACAATCATTATTTCCTAGCCTAATCGCAAGTAAAATCATACAAACTTTATTATTTTCAATGATTTATTCACACATCAAGCACTTTTCATGTATAAAAATTGTTCATATTTTATTGAAATAAGTATTAGGATGTAATGAATTGAAATTCATACATACATACATACATTGTTTGGCAGTTCGAACTCGAAAGTTCATTGCCTCACTACCCGATTCGGGTAGTGTTTCTAGGTGGATATTTACTACCAATGTGGGCCCACCACACCCACGAAGTTTGGAAGTAATAGCAAAGTAAATTATATTTAAAAAATCTGCCCTCCGCGCGGGCACATTCTCATCGCGCGCTGCGCGCACGTCTCGCAAGTTTGGGCTCATCACGTGTCTCGTGTTTCGCCCTCACTTACAATATGTCGAAAGCGCGTACTTTTCTATATTATCTGCAACTCTATTACATTGAATGTATATTATATTCATTCCTGTACCTCGGTCCGGGACTGTTTATTCAGATATTGCGAAATAAAGTACAAGTTTCTTCTTCATGATTATTTTAATGTTTGCTTTAATTAAAATTAATGGTATTAATGTTTAAGATGAATTTAGGGAATTTGTTATTCAGTTATAAACCATTTCAGCAAAAGCGCGTTTACATCCATTAGGCTCAATATGTAAAATGTCTACCTCATTCCATTTTATACAACTAGAGTCGCCTCAGTGTTCTTGCGTTAAGCGTTGACTTATGGCCTTATGATATTTTTCATCTAATCTGATGTTATTCTTATGTTCTTTGACTATGATTCGTAGCGGACGTTTCGATTGGCCTGTCATTGTTTTTATTAAAAAAGAAGGTACAACTTGCATGAATTTAGTAACCGATTTAGATTATTTTATTAATTCTTATAATAAAATTGTTGAATTTATAACTAAATAACAGATTTTCTAAATTCATCTCAAACATCAATAACATTTATTTTAATTAAAACAAACATATAATTAAGAATAAACTGTAACAACCCAGTACTTTGGAATTGTTACTGACGTTGACCCTTCCCACATCTACGCATCGGTCTCCGATGTGTTGCATTGTAATTCTTATCCGACAAAAATGGGAAAAAAATTAACTTTTAGATGGCTGAGGTGATTACTTTTGAACCAAACACTTGCATTTCGATCTAAGAAATGTATACTTCCACAGACGAGTTTCCAAATGAAAAAGCCAAATTAAGACAAAAGTATTTTTTAATTTTCATCCCAGGAACATGTTTGTTTGACTTGTCAACATGAAAATATGAGCTTTCATAAATCACCAAGTTTTGGACGAAGCAGTTGATTTTCCAACAAAACAGTTGAATTTTCCACCAAAAGGGACGAATGTTTAAAAAAATTTTCTACTTTCGAAACCAACAGTTGCGTTTTTATCTGAGAAAGATGCAATATCTTAGTAGAAGGGATGATACTACAGATGAAATTCTAATTAAAAGAAAAAAAAAAGTGCAAAAGAAATTGTCGAATGTTTAACAAAACAGTTGAATTTCAAACCAAAAAGAACGATTCTTTAAAAAAGCTGTTTAATTTTCCACTATTCAATAGGACTATTCAATAGGACAAGATGATTTGACAACAACAAGTATATTTTCCACGAGCTACTTGAATTTTCCATCAAACAGTTGAATTTTAAACGACAAAGAATGACTTTTTCAACAATTTTTACCCAAACACTTACATTTTTTTCAAGAAAGAATGCAATTTCTCCAAAAGTAGATGAATTTTTAAACTGAAAATACTTTTTAACCGAGCAGTTGCATTTACATATATTCCAGAAAGATGAAATTTCGACAAAAATAAATGACTTTTTGAAGCAAAAATTCAAGCTTTTCCACAGGAAGAAGCAACTGGAAAAAAAAGAAATATTAATCGAATCACAAGGCAAATAAAGAACAAGTAGAATATTGTATCAGGGTTACCTGAAAACTTCATTTTAACTTCATATTCAAAGACAGGACTTGTAACGTTTTTAACTCAAAATGTTTTATAAGCGGAATATAACAAATTCCAAGGAAAATAAAGAATTCGCAAATTTAGTTTGCTTCTCATTTATTTAAAGTTATTTCTCAAGGTATTACATGTCGGTATAATTACTGCGATTTATTTGTTTCAATTTCGAATTTTAAAGAATTCTCCCACACCACCCCACTCTACCGTAATAAATCGTTAGAAAATATCCCCCCCCCCCTGAGCTGTTGCGTAATTTAAGTAAAGTCCCGCACCGCGGACAAAACTGTTCTTGGCTCCCGGATTAGGACATAGAAAACGATTTCACGAATCGTTCCTCGCCTTCTTCGCCTTGCTCGCTTGCCTTGCTCAGCCACGAATATTGACGCGTGAACATGTTCGAATATGAGAGGAGCGAGTTCACGGGACAGCCCGACCCTGTTCACCACAGAAATCCAGTTGCGTTGAACAGTAGAGCGGTGGACCCTTCAGTTTCTCCTAGCCTGGAAGCTGGGAATCAGTTGGTCCACGCTAATAAGTCCCCCTGAAGTTTTTAATGGATATTGTGTACAGTCAAATGGTAGTGGGTTCTACCGCGAATTCATGCCCGTTATGTAGCATGGCTTTCACTTGAAAAATCAAGATGAATTTCCCACCAACAAGTTAAGTTTTAATCAAAACAGATGATTTTTAAACCAAATGCTTGAATTTTCAAGCAAAGAGATGAATTTTCAACCAGAACATTGCGGAAAAGTATCATCGGAAAATAATAATTATTATTACTGTGATATAGTGGTGTTTCGATAATGAATTTCTCATAATTTTTTGGCGATTACTTTTATTCGTGTAATTCCTATAAGGACGAAAAAAGTAAAGGAAATTTATGATAGGAAAATGATAGGAAAAAATAGGCCTAATTTATATATATGTTCCTACAATACTTTTTCGTAAGGGACTAGTTGAATTTTCAACCTACAATGATGCATTTTCAAGCAAATACTTTAGTTTTAAGTTGAAAAATGTATTAAAAAAAAAATTTGACAAAGCAGTTCGAGTTTCAACAACAGAAATGTATCTCCAACCAAAAGAAGTTAATCTTTACCTGTGTGGTAAAATTTTCAACAAAATAGTTAAATTTTCAACAAATATATATGACTTTTCAAGGATAAATGTAATACTGGAAATATTTAAACCAAAAATGTTGTAATTGGAAATCGAAAGCTGTAAAATTCATCCAGGAACGATCAATTATTAACAAAATAGTTGAAGCTTCAACAGAAACAGATTAATGTTTAGTCAAACAGTTCCATTTTCAATTAAAAAGATGAAATTTCTACCAAAGAAAATACATCCCAAAAAAAGGAATTTTCGAGAAAATAAATTACTCGTAAACCATACAGATGAATTTTTAATGTAGTTGTAAACATTTGAACCAAGTGTTTGGATTTTCAACTATAAAAGATGAATCCTGAACAAAAATGGTCGTTCTTGATATTCAAACTGACAAAGATTTAGTATTATAACAAGCCCAGTTCAATTCAACCAAGAAAGACAAATTTTCAAAAATATACATGAATTTTATATTCCCAAAATCTATGCCCATTTTCTCCGTGAGGAGCTGGTGAGGAGCTGAAAAAGTGTTCATTCACGGCGGAGATTCGAATAGCGTCCAGTTTTGCTGAGAGTCCTCTCGGCATCCCGTGAAAACGCCTTTCCTACGATATCAGACGTCACGCCTTGCGGCGTTTAGACTTCAGAGAGTTGGGCGTAACGTACTGCAAAGCGTGAACGTACAACACATGTCCATTTCATTGCACAAGAAGAGACGAACACCACAGCTAGCCACAGACCCCTTACTCAGTCAGGAACGGGACCCACCAAAAAAATGTCTCAAGTCCCCTGAACGAGATTTATGGCATCACGTTAACTCATTCAACTCTTAGGCGGTGGAGACAAGATACTGACATGCCCCTTTGCCTAGAGAAGAGAAAAGTGGCGAGCGTCATTTTGCTCCCAATCCCTGGTTTGAATCTAAGCATGGTAACTGCGCAACGGTCGGTAAGATAGAAACCACAAGATACTTAAAGTATTACCATGAATGGATAAGAACTCAGAGAATAACGATAAGTTAGTATATGCTCGATCATTGGGAGACTGTAATTGCAGACTCTACCGTTATGAGATAATTATAATTATATCCATTATCATGCGAATGTACTTATAATCTTAACAATGTAAAAAGTAACAAGTTCAAAGTTAAATCCAAACATAGAGGGAATATAAGTACATACGTTTGACTAAAAACTAACAAGGGGAAGGCCTCAAGTATGAAACTGAAATCGAGTTCGCATGAAGATAATTCGAAAGATTATCGAATTTCATTCGACACGTGTCACGGCTTTTTTGTAAGTGGAGCCTAGTTTTTTAAATATTAATGTTTTAAAATTGCGGCTACCTTCACTGATACACTAGTATCAGTCACGCGGAAAATTTTTCAGCCAGCGGCGCTGGCCCTGCGGTAGCGTGCCTGCTTGCGATTCCCTGCTGTCGGGGTTCGAATCTTTTGGCTAGATTTTTTTTTTTTTTAATAATACCACAAATTTAAATTATTATCAGTAACAATTTTAATATATAATATTTCGGAAGGTTGAATTTTTTGAAGTTGATTTTCAAATGGATAAAATGTAATCTTTTCGAATCAAAACAAAATAGGGTACAATAAGTTGACACGGTAAACGTACTTTATATGATTACAGTAATATTCACCTTAAAATCGGGGTAAATATTTACATTTGATTTTCTCTTTGGGGTACCAAGAACAACCACAGAAAGAATAGATAGCCAGAGTACAATTTTGAACGTCAATCAAGTTTGTTTTCCAATTACTTGGACGCGTTAAAACTCCAACTGACGATTATCACCCCAAATTATGTACTTCATAATTATAAAGATAAAAAAGAGTATTATTTAATATATTATATGATATTATAATTAGAAAGTGTCGAATTTTCTCAACCTTCCGAAATATTATATATTAAAATTGTTACTGATAATAATTTAAATTTTTGGTATTATTAAAAAAAAAAAAAAATCTTGCCAAAAGATTCGAACCCCGACAGCAGCGAGTCGCAAGCAGGCACGCTACCGCAGGGCCAGCGCCGCTTGCTGAAAAATATCCTGCGTGACTGATACTAGTGTATCAGTGAAGGTAGCCGCAGTTTTAAAACATTAATATTTAAAAAACTAGGCTCCACTTACAAGAAAGCCGTGACACGTGTCGAATGAAATTCGATAATCTTTCGAATTATCGTCATGCGAACTCGATTTCAGTTTCATACTTGAGGCCTTCCCCTTGTAAGACAATAATTTTAATGATATAATTTACAACATGAATGTAAAACCTAGATAGTAAGTGAATGAACATATATATAGCCAGACAATGCAGTAATCAACAGTGTCTGACTAGATATATGGAAATACAGTTAAGTTAACGTATAAAATCCGAACTCGTGAAAGGTCAAGAGTATAGGTGTACGATCGCTGGCCGCTGCGGTAGCTATTAGTCATCGCATGCAATAACAAGACTCGCGCATATCAAATGACCCATAGCCGATCTAGAGAAGACATAATCGGTAACCGAGAGCGTCAGCGGAGAGAACTTACATGTTAGTCGTTCGCGTTACTTGATACTCATTAGCGAGATTCAATCTTTTGATCGTACGTGCTCTAACCACTTTTGGAAAACTTTCCACTTTTGGCATCGTACGCGTTCTTTCCACTTTTGACAAACTTTCCACTTTTGACATCGTACGTCACTTTTGCGAAGTCCAAGGTGTATATAAACCCCAGCGCAACCCTTGTCATTTGTCTTACGTTCATCGCAGTTACACTGACAACTTCGATCTAAAAGTCGCGTACTTTTGGTCTTACGTTCCTGACAGTCACACTGACAACTTCGATACACGAATCGCGTACTTTAAGTCTTTGTGAACTAAGTAACGAATCATCAAGTTGTGAACTAAGTCCCTTCGGTTTCGATCGTCGTATGAGTCTATTGCGGGTAAAGTCCACAGTGTTATACGTCCGTGAAAACAGAACTCAAAAGTGGATTCGGTAGCTGATATAGGACCGTGTATCGCTCTACGGGTTAATTGTGATTGTGAATTCCTTCGCTAATACCCAAACCAACTCTGTGAGAGGATCTTGCCGTTGTCCTCCGATTATAGAGAAGCAAGCGACAAACTACTACTCTCTCTTGCTCTTCTACGAATAAAAAGGTACATGTAAGTCTAAATTTATGTAACTGTCCATCTTATCCATTATCTTTATAATAAATGGTTTACTATCATAACTATCTTTTCGTTATTTTGAGCACTGGTTTAACGCAGTTCGCATAGAGCTGACAAGATACAAACGTACCCACAAATAAATAATTGGTCAGGTCTTACCAGCCTAACATAATCAGCTCACTAGCCTCCCTCCTTCTAACTATTTTCAAACCTACCCTCGCCTTTAGCTCGGGACGTAACAGCTGATTTGGTGGCAGCGGTGGGATTTGTCACTTCGGATTAAATTCAGTGCTTTAATCAACATTTAAACTCAGTGTTTCTTTTGAATAAACCTCAAAATGTGTTGGTATACTTCGCGTGCTCGCAAGCCCTGCCATCGTTAATAAACCTACGTAACACCCTGAACTAACCTTGTATGCATTCTTTGTAGCAAGATTGTACAAGTGAATGGTTTAAAACAACGAATAATTCCAAATTGTTATTCAACATTCCGCGAAATTAAAGTTCCACTCAAAATTTGCACTTTTGGTTTTAAATACCAAGTTCATTTAAAATTATTCACAATCAGGATTCCAGCCGAATCGGAAAAATAGTAACAAAAGGGTATAAGTTAATTAATTTGCAAAATTTAAATCTTTTAGATTTTAAAACCTTTTTCAACACTCAACACTTTAAAAGTGTAAATTATTGCAATTTGAAGATAACTTGAAACTGTGGTGTAAAAACTACAGTTCTCAAAAGGCAATTTACAATACTTTAAATCTTTAATGGCCTTTTACTTTCCAAAATAAGTTTTAATCCCTTTTAAGAATCTCTCTTTTACGGCTTGGTCACCCGTGAATGGAGCTCCTACAATAGATTCCTTCATTACAACCTCAATCAATATTGAATAAAAGTTAAAACTATAGCTTCAATCTATCAGACAAAAAATTTAGTTACAACATATTTCCAAATTTTATTTTAAAATCACTGTTTTAACCAAACGCGATTATGAAATTAACTTATTTAGTCTATGACAGCTCGATCTGTCATTGCAGAATTAAATACAATCATAAATCTCGAATCGGTACAGTCAATGTGTTTCACATCATAAATAAACGAAGAAAAAGTGTCTAACCAGTACTGCCTTTTCTACTGAAACATGAGCGGTCGGTTACCACTGATAGGTACGCGTTACGATCAGACCGTTTATTTACACGACGGCAACGCTTTCAAGCACTCGCGGTTAGTAGAATTTCCAGTATTTGATTAAAGTGACTTATCAAGGTCAATCGTGTATTGAAAAGAATTGATACACATCTACTCCTTTATTCGTTCTTTGGCTAAGCGCAAATGTTTAACTTTTACCGCTTTTTCTACTGAATGATAGAGTCAATAATTAACGTGCGATTATAGACGGACAATCCGCTTGTAAAGCAACGACCCTTATTGCACATAAACGAACGCAATTATAACATCACACCCTACAACAAAATATATTCCTAGGGTTGTTTCATGAATTGGATATTTTCACATTTACTGAGGTATCTCCTCTCATTTTGAAAGAATTTGTATCATAAAGTCATCGCAATTTTTACAAAATGCCTAACGATAGCGGTCAAACCCAATTCGCAAGCGACATTAATCGCACTCTCAGTGAGGCCATGATGACATCAATGGCCGAGTGTTTTGCAGTACAACAAGGGGTAGTGAATATCCCTAATAACGACGGCAAGAACATGCCCGTCAGAGATTTCATCCAAGATATCATGGACGGTGAATCGTCGGTACCAGCTAATTGCGAAAAACAATATCTTGAAGCCGTTTTGGCCCGGTTGAAAGGCACGGCCCGAGACAGTATGCACGGAAAAAGTTTTAGTACAATCAAGGATTTAGTCAAGTGTTTGAAACAACGTTTTGCCCCACGTAAAACCTATTCTTGGTACTTGCACGAAATCTCAACTATTAGAATGAGGCGAGAAGAAAACGTGAGTGAATTTTTTTATCGTGTGGTTCTTTTAAGATCCGGGGCTCAAGCCGCCCTCGAAGATAAATATCCCAATGTAAAACAACTTTTAGCCCCCTTAAACGATTGCGCACTAGAGGCCTTCAAACGCGGGTTACCTGATAATATAGCAGGCCTAGTAGAGGCGCTTAATCCCCAGAAGTTAGATTCCGCTCTTGAAGTCGCGCTTGAATACGAAGCAAGATTGCAAATAAGCCCTCAAACTCTTTCACACTGTGATCGTGATTCAAGACATTATAACCTCATTATTTAGGGTCACGGGACCGTAGTCCTAGCCCCTATGTCCGTTTTATGACAACTTCCGATACACATAAAAGCCCGTATCACAGACGTTCTCATTCGCTCGAATTTATAGATTTCATAAATGAGAACAACCCTCATTTCTCAAATAATCACTTTCCGCCTTATCAACACCGCTATCAGACTTATGATAAAAATTCAAACAGAAATTCAGACGCACAAGAATTTTCAAACTTTCCGTATAATCATATTCCAACACACGAGTATCCATGCACACACACGGCAAGAAAAGGTTGAAATTTCATTTTGGCATAACCATATAGTTACTCATTCGAACCCATTAAAACCTATCCCTTTTATCGATAAAGAGACAAAAACTGCGCAGGATCAAATAATTGATTATAAAGGAATGGAATAAAAACAAAAGTTCAATATAAAAACCGTAGTGGAACTTGAACTAGATAGCGAAACGGAATTCGATCAAAGAATGAACTTATTTATAAACCAGATTGAAATCGAACTAGATGACCTCGAAACTCAAGAAGAAACTAGTGAAGAAAATAAATATGCATATGATCCAAAACAAGTGGAATCTCCCTCAAACATTTTTGAAAATCTTTTAACCCCCAACACCACAATTGAACAAAAGAGCGGTGAATCACCACAAGCCGCACTAACTCCATCACAAAAATCATCCGGAACCATAGCTAACTAATCTATAAAAAGGCATCAATTCTGTTAATAGTCCTAGACTTAGAGCCAGTTGTTGATGTATAATGCCCGCTACATCATCATGTCTGTGCGTATATTCTCTCTGAGGCAGTACGCGACAACCATCAATAACGTGCTCGATAGATTCGTTGGTATCTCCAAATAATCGGCACAGGTCAACCACGTACTGATGTAACACGTATTTGCGGTATTGAAGATAATGTCAAGAAGCGTGAGGCATGAAATAGGACGTTTTTTAAGAGCGAATTTTGAGAATGAGTGAGAGCTGGGTGCTTTCTTATTTTTCACAGGTTTAATTTTCTTGGCTATTTCTGTGTAAGTAATCTTTTTAAAGTTGTCAGTGCTGGGTGTTTGAAGATAATCGAATAAATATTTTTCACATTCAGCAATGTGTAGCAGATCAGATGGCTCGTTATGCGGGGAGAAATTACTTCTATAATCTTCTGTTAGAAAATTTCCTTTGTCGATAGGAGAAAGCACAAAAATTTGATCGGGGTTTTTGAGAGGGGGAATATTAGTCCGCGGCTTCGTTAGGGCTTTAGCTATACACCATACAGTGTTATCTTTAATTTGAAGTTTACTGACTTCTGTATTCCAATTTTCTCATATGTGTTCTTGAACTTTAATTGCTATAGTTTTCCGCAGGTGGTTAATTTTGTTTTTGAGAATGCAACTTTTAGGTTTTCGATGCGTTTGACAGAGTTTATTAGGGGTGTTGATGAAGTCTTCAATCTCGGGACTGAGAGGTCAATCGTATTTAATAACGGTAATCTGAGGGACTGAAGCGTGAATGGTAGTTTTTATACTAGAGGTGAGACTATTTATGGCTTCGTCAATGTAAGTAGTGTTCTTAAGTGTGGGTTCAAAATTAACTTAAGTTTCTAGGGTCGAGATGAATGTTTGCCAGTTTGATTTTGCAAAATTGTAGCGAAGTACAACCGGATCCTTTTCACAATTAGTGAAAAGGCTCAAGAGAACTGGTCGACGGTCTGAGTAGTTTATCAATATTGAGAGTGTCGTGGTTGTAGAAGTTATTTTTGATAATTGCAAAGTCGATAAGGTCCGATTTATGTTTATTATTGTGGGGAAAAAAGGTATGCGAGTCTGGTGCTGAAACAAAGAGATTCTTGTCACTTATGAATTCAAATAAGTGACTGATGATTGGCCACTGCTGGCACTGGCGTAAGCGTCATCGGACAGCTTGGCGAGTTTACGATTCTTGCTCCTAGAGGTGACGTCGTAGTAGTTGCTCTCGACGTCTTCTTCTTCCATCTTTGTGATGGGCACTTCGCTGGTACTGCTACTTCCTGCTGTGCAGTAGCCTGGATTTGAGCTCTGTGACATGGGTGCCACAGAGCACAGGTTTCTTGGTATCGTGATAGAGACTTCTTCCGTATTTATACCTCAGTGGTCAGTACGAGAATCAGTCAATCAATCGAAACATCGCTTTTGCAACAACCACCTCGAAAGTGACGACTTGCATGCCTCTAAATCTATGCAAAGTACTTCAATCCAACAGACTGTGCAGGAATAATAATGGCGCATGTGCACATACAATTCAAGGAATTCACGGAATTCTACGAATTTAAGGAATTGAAGGAACGCAAGTAATTCACAGAATTCAATAAATTCACGGAATTCAATAAATTCACGGAATTCAATAAATTCACGGAATTCAATAAATTCACGGAATTCAATAAATTCACGGAATTCAATAAATTCACGGAATTCATGAATTTCGCCAAATTCAAGAAATGCATGGAATTCAATGAATTTACAGAATTCACGAAAATCATGGAATTCACGTGATTCACGTAGTTCATGGAATTTACGGAAATAATGAAATTCATGGAATTCGCAGAATTCATGAAATTCGCGGAATTCAAGGAATTGATGAAATTCCTTCAAAGCGTGGAATTCCATGAATTCCTTGAATTACTTGAAAAAAAAGTGCTAAATAATTTTCTCGGGTGGTTTTTGCAAAAAATAGTGTGTGATACACGTACGCACAAGCGATTACTACTCGCGTTATTGCAGCATTTGCCTTCAGCTCTTCGCACTCGTCCATTCGTCGACTTCGTCCAACCTCCGACTCGTGCTTCGAGTCTGCGGCTCATGCTGCAAGTTTCTCACTCTTCGGCAATCGCCTATTTTGTGCAATTATATCAAAAATAGCTGAAGCACGGCTTCGATTTTCGTTCCACGCTAAAGAATCCTCTCCAATCGATCGTCAAGCAGCCAGGAAACCATGCTAATTGGCTGAACACCCTTGAGAAGGAGAGTATTGTTGAAGGTTGACCACAATTAATAAGGGGGTTTCAGTCAATGCGATTGACCACCAGAATCTCATTGCTTTTAAGTGGACGGATCGAATCAGGGACGACCTGCTGGAGTGCTATGGTACCAGTATGGCCCCTGAACAAGAAGGTTACATGGCGCGACTGCATACTCTGTGGTGCGAGAAACACCCAGAGCTTTCGCATTTTTCGCATAAACGTCTGCGAAACCGTGCCGAGGAACTCCGGAAAACGGGTTATATAAGCGGAGCGCCTACTCAACCGCAGCCAAAACAAGCCGGCAACAGAGAAAGAGAGGCGACACTGAGACCAACCGCGAACAGACATCCAATAGAGGAAGAACGATGCTTCAAGACCCAGAGAAACATCAACATTCAGGTTTCTCCAAAGCCCAAAGATCTGACTGTACTGGATTATGAGCTTCGTGGAGATTTTTCCGAAGAATCCGACCTCTGGACTATCAATTGTGGTGTGCACAATACAGCGAGAACTTTGGCAGATGCAAATCGTAAAACAAAAGCAACGGTCGATCATAAGACCAAAAGACGAATAAATCAACTCAGCACAAAGGTAGTACGCGTCCCGCATTCAGTGCGTGATTGACTAGATAACATCTGGCAGGACTTTCACTGCCAAGGTTCGACAGTTCGCGCGCGAACTGCGGATCCGTCATCACACAATCAACAAGTCAAAGCTATTGACCATCAGGCAGCATATTGTTGACAGAATACGAGTACTATCTAACGCTAGGAGAAGTCTAGAGCGGAGAGAGAGGTGGGTCAGAGAAAATCAACAGTTTTCGTCTGACCCATCTCGTCTCTTCCAAGACCCTCCAGTTAGTGTCGACCATTCGCCCAACCCAGAGGAGGTCGAAACATTTTGGAGAGAAGTCTACGAAGTCCAACATCCACTTGAAGAAGGCTCAAAGAACATAAATAGCTTCAAGGAGCTGTGCAATGCCCTCATAACAGCTGAGGAGAAATGCCCACCTATCACTACCGAGGAGGTGAAAAATGTATTAAGAGGCATGAAGAGCATCTGGCTCGAATTTTCACGTCATATCTAAAGTCGGAAGAGCCTATTCCGAAGTGGTTGATGGAAGGGCGCACAGTGCTCCTGCCGACGACGGGCCACTTAGCTGACCCTAAGAATTATAGGCCAATAACTTGTCTGAACACACTGTATAAGATCTTCACAGCTATCCTGAATGATAGGATTGTTCGGACAATTGGACCTGTCTGGCGAGAGATGTATGAACAACGCGGCTCAAAGAAAGGCGTAGCAGGATGTCGGGAGAACCTGCTCATCGATAGATGTGTCTGTAAAGACGCAGCATCCTATCAGCGATTCCTATCGATGGCCTGGATTGATTTCCGGAAAGCTTTCGATTCAAACTGCCATAGACTTATCATCTGTCTGTTGGAAAGCTTAAAGGTTCACCCACACATCGTGAGGTGCATAGAGAGATTAATGCCGCTTTGGAAAACCAGATTTACTATCTCATCTGGAAAACATCGTGTCATCACTAACAGTGTCACCTTTCAGAGAGGTGTGTTTCAGGGCGACACCATAAGCCCTCTCCTCTTTTGCCTCACATTATTGTCACTGTCTCTCGCACTTCGCCATTCCGAAGGGTACCTCTGCGGCAAACCTGGAGATCGAAAGCATAAGGTCACTCATGTATTTTACATGGATGATCTCAAGATCTATGGTAAAAATAAAGAGAAACTACATCTAGCTCTAGAAATTGTCAAAAAGTACACTCAAGAGATTGGAATGGAGTTCGGGTTAGAGAAATGCGCCAAGGTTTATTTGAAGAAAGGAAAACTTAATGGGATTCTTGAAGACCCTGAGCTCGTCGACGGAAGCGCTATACGACACCTTAGCGCTGGAGAGACCTATAAATACCTGAGCGTGCCACAAAGAGCCGCATTCAGGACGTGACATCTATAAAGGATACTCTCCGAAGCAGACACAAACGTCTCATCCGGCAGATTTGGTCTTCCGAACTGTCGGCGAGGAACAAAGTATCTGCAACGAATATGCTTGCCGTCCCGGTAGTACTCTATTCACTTGGAGTGGTTCCATGGACGAAGGACGAGCTCAGATCCCTTGATATCGGGACGCGAAAGGTTTTGCACACGAACAAAAGCATGCACCTTAAGTCTTCTGTTTTGCGACTTTACATCTCATGCCGTCTAGGTGGTCGGGGAAAACTGAATTTTGAATGTCTTCACAACAGGATTATTCTGGGTACACACATATAGTTGCAAATGGACAAGACCTTCTTCTTAAAATGGTCAGAAAACACGAAGAAGCATGCAAAGGGGCGTTTCTGTACAAAGCAGCGGAGGAGGCAGCTGAAACACTCGGCCTTGACTTCAATATCAGGGGTGAGCAAAATGCATCAAATCTTATCCATCTCCAGTACTCACTCCTGAAGGCCTGGATTAAGAAAGCACAGGAGAAAAACTTCCGCGAACAGCTCCTCAACAAGAGGATGCAAGGCATCTTCCACAGAAATGTGGAGGATCAGTTTATGTCGTATGAACTAACGTTTGCTTTCCTTAAAACATCCGGATTGAAGTCGGGCACGGAGGGTTTCATTTTGGCATGTCAATAGGGTGCCATTTCCACTCTAGCATACCGTCCAACTCATGCGGGAACGACCTACATCCAAAGGCAAAATGCGGCACTAAGAGTGCTTTATTACCATCTCTGTCACTCTTACGGCATTAGCGCAAATACCGCTCCGCTAGACGCTCCAAGGGAAATAGAGTCAATTGTCGAAAATGAGAAGTGCCGCATATACTGGAACTTCATATTCTCTACAATTGTTTCTGTTGCGCACTCGAGGCCTGACATAGTTCTCCTTGACTTTGAGAAACGAAACATGTTCGTTATCGAATTTTCGGCACCAGCTGACAAAAACGTCGCAGCCAAGGAGAAAGGAAAGAAAGAGAGGTATAAAGATCTTATAAGGGAGTTGCGACAGTTATACCCGGAATATTCTGTTAAGCTAATCGTCTTAATCATCGGCGTTCTTGGAGGTGCTAAGGTTTCACTGGTTAATAACCTGAAAAGCATCCCTGTGTCAACAAAATGCTGCGACACTTGCGGGGAAAATACAGAAGGCGGTCGTCCTTGGGTCGCTCCGTGTCCTCAGGGTGCACGAGACTTTTGCCGGATCATCGTATTCACTTTGTCGCAGACTGTAACCACCTATCTCACGTTCGTGAGACGCGGTTACAGCTGAAATTTTACCGAGATTTCGCTGGGAGCGGGTGCAATTTTTCAGATTAGCACCCGTTCCCAGGGAAATACTGCGGTTGTCCTTATGACAAACTTTTAAATATATATGCATATATATATACCATTAAACCATTTCCCTTTCAGGGTAGGCGTGACACTACCCGATTCGGGTAGTGTTTCTAGGTTTTTCTTGTAGTTATAAATAACTACAAGTGTGGGCTCACCACACCCACGATGTGCCAACAGCACTCATGTCAGTATTCTTGAATGGTCACCCATCCAAGTACTAACCGCGTCCAACGCTGCTTAACTTCAGTGATCTGACGAGAACTGGGTTTTTCAGCGTGGTATGGCGTGGTATAATATATATATATATATATATATATATATATATATATATATATTTTTTTTTTTTTCTGAAGGTTTCATGATAACGAAAAGTTTTCTTAAAAACAACCGATATAATTTGCATGAATGCTGATAAAGGCATTATTACACTTCGTATGAAGAAATCAGATTATATTAGGGATATGGAGGATTTACTTTCCAATCGTGATAATTTTGATTTATGGAATGAAAATCCGTTAAAACAATTAAGAAAAGACACTTTTAAGATTCTAGACAATTGGAGAAAGAATGGACTTTTAGGAAAAGATATAAGATGGACTGATATAAATACCGAAGACACAGTTCTTGCCAGATGTTATAGTTTGAGAAAGATTCATAAAGATAGCTATCCTTTGAGAATAGTTATTTCAACTATTAACACTCCCACAACATTTTTAGAATAAAACTTTAATTTGATACTTAAAGACTCCATTACAACTTCAAAATACAATATCAAAAATAGCTGGGAATTCAAAGAAATTATTATTCAAAAAACTGTTCCTGATGACAATATAAAAGCACGTACTCAATTAAGTAAAAAGATTGTATTAAAGGGATAGTTTTTATTATGAACTCAACTTATTTTAAATTCAATGGATCTTTTTATGGGCAAAAGTTTGGTACTCCCATAGGTCAGTCATTTCTCCGATTTTAGCAGAAATATTAGGTGTACAAATAAGTTCTACCCGTTTTAAGCAACTTTTATTTTATTTATCAAAATCTAACAAAATGCAAGTATTAATTAATATAATGGCTACTGGCTTCTACTACGGTTCCCGAACGCTCAGGCAATTGTTGGGTTCCATAACGAAAGGAGGCTTGATCTTTTCACGCTATAAAGATATCCACCATTTTTCGCACTTCAGCTTCAATTTTAATTTGGTGCTCAGCTAATCTGTTTTGTGACGAGCGAAAAAGGTGGTAATCTGACGGAGCAATGTCTGAAATGTAAGCTGGATGCGGCAAAATTTATCACTTAAATTCTTCAATGGTTTGACGGACCACGGAACTTCTACGTGGCCTAGCGTTGTCGTGCTGTACTGGTCTTCTTCCATGTCCAGAATATCATCTCTTTTTTTTTGATTTTTTTCGCCAAACGGTTTAATTGAAAAGAGTAACACTGACAAACATTACTCTTTTCAACTGAACCGTTTGACGAAAAAAATCCAAGAAAAGAGATCATATTCCGTGGTCCGCCAAACCATAGAACCATAGAAACCATAGCACCGAATTAAAATTGAAGCTGCAGTGCGAGAAATGGTAGATGACTTTATAGCGTCAAAAGATCAAGCTTCCTTTGGCCATGGAGTCCATCAATTATCTGAGCGTTTTCAAACAGTAGTAGCAGCCAGTGGCCACTATATTAATTATTACTTGCATTTTGTTAGATTTTTATAAATAAAAAAAAGTTGCTTAAAACGGGCAGAACTTATTCGCACACCTAATAGTTACAGAAGATTTGGAGGTCTTTGCTTTCAAGAAACTAGATTTTGTTTTGCCCTTTTACTTTCGGTATGTTGATGACACCTTATTATGTATTCCTCTAGCAAAGTTGCACACAGTTGTCAATGCTTTTAACGGTTTTCATCCAAAACTTCAATTTACCCATGAAATAGAGAAAAATAATAAAATCAGTTTTTTGGACATAGAAGTAATTAAAGGTGAGGATGGTAATATTATTACCAATTGGTATAGGAAAAGTACATATTCAGGTACAATTTTTAATTTCTTTTCGGCTCATCCTTTTCGAAACAAAATTGCATCCTTTTTTCTTAATCATTACCCACAAAAGTTAATTGAGAAACGTATCACAATTAAAATTCAAGAAATAAAAAACAAACAAACATTTTATCTACAGATAATCAGAAGGAATTGAGATAATATAGTTCTTTTAATACTTTTGTTCTCCCGTTTTTTGGTCAAATTTAGAAAACTATTGCATTTATGTTGAAAAAATTTAATATTCATACTATTTTCCGTATACCATTTAAAATGGATCGATAATAACTTTTTGTAAAGATCCTTTAGATAAATTTCAAAAAGGTGGTGTTGTTTACAAGATCACTTGCAAGGTCTGTAAGGTGACTTACGTGGGACAGACTGGCAGACTTCTTAATACTAGGATGGAGTAACACAAAAGTGATGTTCGTTTGGGACGTTGTTATAAGAGTGTTCTTGCTTGACATACAAAAGGGTTTGTTGATGTTGACCATGAGTTTGACTGAGATAATGTTGAAATTGTACATAGTGAGAGTAATGAGAGAAAGAAAGAATTCATGGAAATGCTTTATATTAAAAAACAAAATAAGTTGTCTATTAATTTGAAAACTGATTTGGATAAATTAAACAAAAGCTATTCTAGTATGATTAATTAAATTTAGCAATAGGTTTTCATGAACCTTGACTTTCTCTTATTTCTGATGTGTTTATTACGGATTTGTCTTTTGACCCACACTTAGATCTCAGGTATCGAGGAGATAGCGTCGTTGATTCGTCGCTGTTCCCACCTTCTCTAATTTTTCTTCCCTTGATAAGGGTGCTGTATGAACACCGAAACCTTGGTAAATATTATAAATGCTTTCATATTGTGATTTGATAATAATAAAAATAAAAAAAGACGAAAGAAATAAAAAAGAGAAGGAAGGGGATTTGGTTGGTTGCCTTCTCATTATTCTTTCTTCTTTTTTATTTTTGTCCGAAGATACAAATTTTGTTTTGTTCTTAGGAATTGCAATAGGAGCATTTTGTGGTGGTTGTCAAAATTTGATCGTTGGATTCTTGTTTTATATTCAGGAATTCTATACATTAACTTCAGTATTGGACGTTAAATAGGATTTTAATCTAATTCAAAATTCTTAAATTTATATATATATATATATATATATATATATATATATATATATTCCATTGTGATTTATTAAAACCAATTTATTGTATTTCACCCTGGCCTCGCAAAATTTAGAAAAATTGCTCATCCCATTGGGCATTAGGTAATATAGCATCTCTCAGACGAGAGTAAATGGATACGTCCCCACAAAAATAATAAACTCAACCAAACATGACGGTTGAGTTCAGTTTATAGATTCCTCCTTTACCCAAGAACGCTCGCTGGGTTCAGGGGCAATAGTTTTTTTTTACTATTTAAAATCACAGGAAGCTTGATAATTATACTTGGGTTGTAACATTTTTAGTTGCAGATTATGGCTAATGCTTATTCGGTAAAATAAAACTTGTCAAATGGTAATTCGTAAAAATAAAAATTATGTCAAATGGTTTTTCGGTAAAATATAAATGATTTCGAATGGTTATTTGATTTTAAAAATTATTCCAAGTGACTATTCGACAAAATAAAAATTGTGCCAAATACAAATTCGGAAAAACAACAATAATGACTAACAGTAGTTTCGAATAATAAAAATTCGATCAAACAGTAAATTGCTTCTCGGTCAGATGAATGTCGGTAGAACGAAAATTACGGAAAATATTCTTGCGCCTCAAAATTAATTTGTTTACATTTAAAAAGTAAACAACAGTATGCTTCAAAGCTGTTAAAATCTTGGGATAAGCTTGAAAAGTTGAAACAAGACAGATCGTTTTAAAATTATTTGTCTTGGGATTACTGTTTCAGCTTATATGTAATATAAAAATTATTAAATGAAGTTAATATAAAGAGCAAGGATAATATTATGTATTAAACTGTATTACGTGCGACGCCGCACCATTTAGTGAAATATATATTTTGTAGCCAGCCCTCCGAATTGAAATAAATTGCTACTCCCAATACCTCATCGACTCCTGTTTGGGATCATGAAAACGATGTCTGAAACTGGGAGTCTATCCTGCGCGAGACAGTGTACTTACTACAGCGGGAGAGGCTCGCAGGCCTATCAAATGTAACAACGCCTATCTCCTTGGTAAATCTAGTCTTAGCGGTAAGCACCTTCTTGAACCTTGTAATAAACGCTATAGGAAATTTTTATAAATTTGTGGCCTATCCTAAAGTCTTATATAGTCAAATAAAGTTTTGAAAACGTACTATCGTACTACGATATAAGCGTACTACGATATAAGCCACCAAAAAATCTTGCCTGGACCGTCACGACCATCGCCCAATTCGAGGATTTAATGACTTTCCAGAATATGTATTTTTTGGCAGAAATTCCACTCTAACATTTGTTAGAAACTCTAGATCATTGGGATGAGCAAGGCAGTGATCAAAGAAAAGGAGAATCTTCCTCTTCTGATCTCGCATTTTTTTATCGAGTTCGACTAACCATTCCTTAAATAATGTGCCCGTCATCCACGCCTTCTTCTGATTTTTATATGCGCATGGAACAGAACGGACATTCTTGAAACAGCGAGGCTTTGCGGATTTGCCAATCACAAGCAACGGCAATTTGTCACTTCCACTGGCATTACAGTACATACAATTTTCGAAGTAGTTATGATTTAAGTTCATGTCCGCGCTGGAGTTTTCGAATGTACTATAGACTCTGGGACTTACCGCCGCGCCACATTCTCTTGCTAGTGAACTTTTGCTTATAATACGATATTAATTAAATTTCTTAGTAAAAAGCAATTTAACGAAAGAAAGCAAGCGACTAAAAACCTATGGAGTGACAGATGGTAGCTTTAAGAAAGCATCCAGAGGCAACTGTTGTCTCCCCCAATACTTGCGTCCGCTGTGTAAGGATAACAGCGGTAAAAGAAGTCCAAACTAGACCATGCTCTGAATTCTGTACCTACAACTTCATTGCAGAAGATTTAAAACACGGTATTAAATTAATTTATAACATCCTCATCCAATCAGGAACTTGACTTAGTCCGTGGTTGATGATGAAAAACCGGGTTCACCCGAGAACAAGTTAAAAAAAAATATATATATAATATAATAACACATAATATTTGAAAGTTTGTCATAAGGACAACCGAGGGATCTCGCCGAGAGCGGGTGCTATTCTGAAAAATTGCACCCGCTCCCGGCGCTCCCTCGGGGCACGGAGCGACCCAAGGACGACCACCTTCTGCATTCCTCCCGCAAGCGTCTTAACACTTTGCTGACACGAAGGGATGCTTTTCAGGTTATTAACCAATGAAAGCTTAGCACCTCCAAGAGCACCGATGATCAGGACGACTAGCTTAACAGAATATTCCGGGTATAGCCGTCGCAACTCCCTTATAATATCTTTATATCTCTCTTTTCATTCTCCTTGGCTATGATGTTTTTGTCAGCTGGTGCCGATAATTCGATAACGAACATAGTTCGTTTCTCGAAGTCAAGGAGAACTATGTCAGGCTCGAGTGCGCAACAGAGACAATTGTTGAGAATATGAAGTTCCAGTATATGCGGCAATTCTCATTTTCGACAATTGACAGAGATGGTAATAAAATCCCTCTTAGTTCCGCATTGTGCCTTTTGATGTAGGTCGTTCCCCCATGAGTTGCACAACTAGATAGTACGTGTCCTAGGTGCTCGAGGTGTGCATGATACACTCTGCAGCTATCATCAGGAATGTCTTCGCTCAAAATGTGGCGACGGTATGCTAAAGTGGAAATGACACCGTCTTGGCACGCCAAAATGAAACCCTCCGTACCCGACTTCCACCCGCATGATTTAGAGAAAGCAAAAGTCAGCTCATACGACATCGTGACCGATATCGAGGGATCTGAGCTCGCCTTTCGTCCATGACTCTAAATGAATAGAGTACTACCGGGACGGCAAGCATGTTCGTTGCAGATACTTTGTTCCTCGCCGACAGTTCGGAAGACCAAATCCGTCGGATTAGACGTTTGTATCTGCTTCGGAAAGTATCCTTTATAGATGTCACGTCGTGAATGCGTCTCTGTGGCACGCCCAGATATAGGACCCTCCAAGCGCCAAGGTGTCGTATAGCGCTTCTGTAGACGAGCTCAGGGTCTTTGGGGATGCCATTAAGTTTTCCTTATGCTTTCGATTTCCAGGTTTGCCGCAGAAGTACCCTTCGGAATGGCGAAGAGCGAGAAATAGTGGCAATAATGTGAGGCAAAAGTGGAGTGAGCTAATGGTGTCACCCTGGAAAACACCTCTCTAAAAGGTCACGATGTTAGTTATCACGCGATGTTTTCCAGATGAGATAGTAAATCTGGGTTTCCGGAGCGGCGTCAATCTCTCTATATACCTCACGATGTGCGGATGAACCTTTAAGCTTTCCAACAAACATATGATAAGTCTATGGGAGGTTGAATCGACAACTTTCCGGTAATCAATCTAAGCCATCGATAGGAAGCGCTGGTCTTTGCAGACACATCTATCGATGAGCAGGTTCTCCCGACATCCTGCTACGCCTTTCTTTGAGCCGCGTTGTTCGTACATTTCTCACCATAAAGGTCCGATTGTCCGAACAATCCTATCATTTAGGATAGCTGTGAATATCTCATACAGTGTGTTCAGACAAGTTATTGACCTGTAATTCTTCGGGTCAGCTAAGTTGCCCATCTTTGGCAGGAGTACTGTGCGTCCTTCCACCAACCACTCCGGAATAGGCTCTTCCGACTTTAGATATGAGGTGAAAATGCGGGCCAGATGCTGGTGGGTTAAGGGAAACTTCTTCTACCAGAAATTCTTGATGCCATCTGGTCCCGGAGCGAAATAGTTCTTCATGCCTCTTAATACTTTTTTCACCTCCTCGGTAGTGATAGTTGGACATTCTTCCTTGAAGCTATTTATGTTCTTTGAGTCTTCTTTCAGTGGATGCTGGACTTCGTAGACTTCTCTCCAAAATGCTTCGACCTCCTCTGGTTTGAGCGGATGGGCGGCAGTACACGGTGTGCTTGAAAGAGGTCTTAATCGAAAGTCTGACAACCTGGGGGTTTCTTGATGGACTTGATTCCTAGGCATCCCGGGAGTATTTTAAGCTCAAAACCAAAATCGGCGACCAAGGGCTTTTTGAAAAAATCTATTTTAGTACTTAAATTTGCAGAACTGTGGGTTTGCGTTTCAAACTTTTGAAGTTCGCATTTTTCTAGCAGTTAACTTCTCTGAGAGTAGGTGTATATAGGGTTTTTGGCGTCTCTGATTACCAATACATTGTTAGATTTTCAAAATGCAAGATGGCGCATCGAATATGGCGGACCACATGGTGAAATTAATGCTAATTGTAGTGAAAATTAGTATATGAAGGTTTTTGGGGTCGCTGATTACATACCCGTTATCCGATTTCCAAAATTCAAGATGGCGGATCAATAATGGTGACCTAAATGAAGTAATTAAATGCTAGGCCCTGTGGATATTTAAATTCTGTGGTGTTTAGGAACGCTGATTACAAATATGTTGTCAGTCTCCTAAATGAATAATTTGCGCGCCTGGGATTTTCTTGAAGTGTTTGATTTTTTGGCATCCCTGGAAAACGCAGATAGCGACGTCATCCAACGTATTTACCAATTTTTCGTATTTATTCATGAGTTTTTCCATTTCAGTTTGAGTTATTATACGGGGACAAATTGTAATAACCTTTGCCAAACCATTTAAAATACGTAAATCAGTGTACCGACAGCTCAATAGATTAATTCAATGTTATTAAAAAAGACCTTTGCTAAGACGTGGAAGTAGTGAAAAAGATCATGCATAAAGTTACTAAGTAAAAAATGCAATTCATTGATATTACACTGAACAATTAAAGTTTATATACAGTGACAGGTACATTAAAACATAAAATCATTTATTTAAAAAACCGCTATTGTAAATTTCTTGTTGTAAAAGTCTTCACCTGTAGTTTGCATATTTCATAGAACGCTAAATCTTAGTTTTGAGAGTTCACCCTGATAGCACGGAACGTTCCTGGGACCTTGCGCGGGCACCTTCGGAACATTCCAGCGGAACGTTCCAGGAAAGTTCCCGGAACATGTAAAATGTCCGCCCCTTGGGAACGTTCGAGTGGAACGTTCCACTGGGACCTGAGTCGAACCTTTCATTATTGTTATCTTTAACAACAATTATCTCGTAAACCGTAAGAGATAGGTAAAAATGGATGTCACTTTTGAGTTTTGAGTACCGCAAATACTACACTATAATATGATATACGTATCATAAACTGACATAGATGTTGACCTATCACTTACGGTTTACGCGATATTTATTGATAATAATAACAATAACGGTCATTTATGTTTGGAACGTTCCTGGAACGTTCCCAAGCAGCGGACATTTTACACGTTCCGGGAACGTTTCGTGCTATTAGGGCAAATATTGATTCCATTGAATCAATCCCTTGCAGAAAATCCCAGGCTCCATTATTAAAACTTATTGAAACTGACAACATATTCGTTATCAGCGGTCCAAAAACCACAGAATACAAATATCCACAGGGACTAGCATTTAATTACTTCATTTAGGCCACCATTGTAGATCCGCCATCTTGAATTTTGGAAATCTGATAACGGGTATGTAATCAGCGACACCAAAAACCTTCATATACTAACTTTGACCACAATCAGAATTAATTTCACCAAATTGGACCGCGATATTTGATCCGCCATCTTGAATTTTGAAAATCTAACAATGTATTCGTAATCAGCGACCCCAAAAACCCTATATACTCCTACTCTCATAGAAGTGAACTACTAGAAAAATGCGAACTTCAAAAGTTTAAAACGCAAACCCACAGTTCTGCAAATTTAGATACTAAAATCGATTTTTTTTCAAAAAGGCCCCGGTCACCGATTTTGGTTTTGAGCCTAAAATACTCCTGTGATGCCTAGGAATCAAATCCATCAAGAAAACGACAGATTGGCAGACTTTCGATTAGGACCCCTTTTAAGCACACCGTGAGTAACTGGACGATCTTGGAGGAGTCGAGATAGGTCAGAGAAAAACTGTTGGTTTTCTCTGACTCACCTATCCCTCCACTCTAAGACTTCTCCTAGCGTCAGAGAGTACCTGTATTCTGTCAACAATATGCTGCGTGATGGTTAGCAGCTTTGACTTGTTAAGTGTGTGATAACGGATCCGCAGTTCGTGCGCGAACTGTCCAGCCTTTGTCGGTGAAATTCCTGCCAGATGTTATGTTGTCAATCACACACTGAATGCAGGACGCGTACTGCCTTGCCCAGCCTATCTGTGAGCTGAGTTGATGCATTCGTCTTTTGGTCTTATGATCAGCCGTTGGTTTTGTTTTACGGTTTAAATCCGCCAAAGCTCTCGCTGCATTATACACACTACAATTGATAGGCTAAAGGTCGGATTCTTCGGAGAAATCTCCATGAAGCTCGTCCTCCAGTTCAGTCAGATCTTTGGCCTTGAGAGAAACCTGGGTATTGATGTTTCTCTGAGTCCTGAAGCATCGCTCTTCCTCTATTGGATACCTGCCCGCGGGTGGTCTCAGTGTCGCCGCTCTTCCTCTATTGGATACCTGCCCGCGGTTGGTCTCAGTGTCGCCTCTCTTTCTCTGTTTCTGGCTTGTTCTGGCTGCGGTAGAGTAGGCTGTCCGCTTACATAGTCCCTTTTCCGGAGTTGATCGGCATGGTTTCGCAGACGTTAATGCGAAAAGTGCGAAAGTTTTCGGTGTTTCTCGCACCACAGAGCATGCAGTCGTGCCAAGTAACCTTCTCGATCAGGGGTCATTGAGTCGATCCGTCCATCCAAATGTACCGAGATTCCGCCGGTCCATCGCATTGACTCCGTCTTGATTGGCTTCCCCAACTCTAGGGTAGTCGGCATTGTTGTCCGACCCATTGTCGGAAGCCCTGCGCGTTCGATTGTTTTTAACCGCAATTACTACAACTATGTTTGGTCAAGGATAAGGCTGCATACTCTGAGAGGTCGTCCGATATCCTAGAGTCACCGTCCGAGACACGTCACCCAGGTGCCATTCAGCTTTCGGCACGGTTGTTACGCCTCCGCTTGGGAGTTAATTCCTTCGGGACCACCCCTGGACAATTGTCCGCGACTGCTCATTAATTATTGTAACTATATTCAGCAGAAACCATTGGTACAGGGACCCTCTATCCGCAACCCGAGGAAGTGTTCGGTGGCTTTATCATAGGCCCTTCGATTCGATGAATGAATGAGTACTTGTTGCGCTGTCAAATTGAACACGAGATGAGAGCGATGGGAGGAAACAAACGAACAAAAGTTACCAGATCACAAACATCAAAATAAACACGTCAAAAGATAATCCAAAAATCCATCCCTCCAAGGATACATTTATGAACTCCAACTAAAAACTCCAAACACGACAGTGAGTACAAAAATAAAATACATCTTGGAGAATCCTATCTTTGACAGTTGGTATTCGTCGTTACCGTTACTTAGTTTTCATTTCAATCCAATTCTATCCAGTTCAACTGTGCATCTGTTGTGTAGTTTCCTGTATTAAAAAGCTTCTTGAGTAACCATAAGGCGATCTCATCGACGATGGGCGATCTGTGTTTATTTGAACGCGGGATGTTTGTTTTCATAAGAAGCTTAGTGGGAGTATATGCATTTATACTTCGCTATATATACGATTTCTTTCACGCATTTTTTTTAAAGAAGGCTTTTCATTAACATTTTTAATATTTTATTCGTATTTACAAAAATTAGTTTTCGATTTATCGTGTTAGTCATAGTTCATTTACATTTCAAAGTATTTGAAACTTTCAAAATTTTGAGTACCGTTTATTTTTTAATTTAAGCTTTTGACATTTTGGAAAATTTGTGTTTGGATTTTTTATAATAAATTTTGTTAATTGTTTATTTAAAAACCAACTTTACATTTTTTTTATCTTTTCAGAAGTACCATTTTTTTTTATTTTCAGATTTATCAAAAAAGGTTTTATATCTCTGCTGAAACTATCTGTAAATAATTTCCAGTAGTTAAGAATGATTTAAAAAATTGTTTATTATGTTATAAACAAATTATTGAACAAAAGTTCTTTTCGGGATTGGGAATGTTTAGCTCATTGAAACCCAGAGTTTTGGTATGGAATGTGCGACAAATAAAAGTTTTATTACTGTTACTTGAAAGAAGATGCTATTTGGCAATTAAAAAAAAAATTCACAGTTTGGATATTTATCAACGAACAGGCTTAATTTTTGTTTAACGAAGTAAACTAAGAATGCTTTTCCGGTGACTGTTTGATATGGAACTTAGCAAATTTGGAAGCATTATTAATTATTTAAACAATTTTTATAAACAAATTCAGAGTTTTTCTATTTTTCAACGAATAGGCTCAATTAAAAAAAAACATTAAGAATGCTTTTCCAGCGACTGTTTGATATGATATCGACGCCTCCATTCAATATGAGTCTATGTGCTGACAGCGCCCTGTATGAGACTCTTCCCTATGCTTATACACAGCGCATAGTCTCATACACGGCGTTGTCAGCACATAGACTCATATTGAATGGAGGCGTCGATATGATGATACTGATATGATCTGTGCTATTTAGAACTGAGCAGGCTGTAGCCAGAACCGTTCTTCGATGAAGACACTATAAGCTTAGCAAGCTTCTACCCCCTTTATCTCGAGGGAGGTATATTCGAGGTATGGAAGATATAGGATGATGACTTCGATGGATTGTCATCATCTTGCGTGTGCTTTGGTCAAGTTGCTTCAACTCATCGACGTTCCATTTTACTACACCAAACGTTTAGAGCAGTATAGGAACGGCCAGCATATTGGTCGCCTGGATCTTATTCTTTCCAGAAAATTCGGAAGCCCAAGTTTTTCTGAGAATTTGGCAATACCTATTTCCAAGGGCCGTTTTGAACACATGCACATTTTGGGTTTCCGCTTGCGGTATTCCAAGATATGTATATGTTTCTCCAATACCAATACGTTGAATGGTATTTCCGCCTATGACTTGAACATCCTGATCGTCACGCGATGATGTAGTCTTTAGTCTTCCTTGGTGTAGGTGGATGCAGGCACACTTGTCCAGTCCGAAGCTCATGCCAATCGCTTTAGACTACCTATTTAGCGCCTCCACAAGGATGTTCAGGTCCTCTTTCGAGGATGCAAAGAGTTTAAGGTCGTCCATGTATAAAAGGTGGTTGACCTTATATCCTCTTCTGTTCGGCGGGCCACAAAGGTTTCCAGAGCTTTTGCCTCGGAGCACAATAGATAGAGGTAAGAGGGAGATGCAGAAAAGTATCGGACTTGGAGAGTCTCCTTGGAAGACCCCCCTCTTATATGTGATATAGCTTGTAGTCACTTGTCTTTTGTTAGATGTTATGACAAATCTTGTCCGCCACAAGAGCATAAGCTCTTTTATGCATCTCACTATTTTTGGATGCACCTCCTGGGTAATACACCTGTCTATCAACAGGTTCTCCCTGCAACCTGCCAGCCCTCTCTTGCATCCACGTTGTTCAACTATTGCACTCCATACCGGCTCGATAAATGTTAATATCCTCTCTTTGAGGATGCTAGTGAATAGCTTGTAGCTGGTGTTTAAACAAGCTATGGGCCTGTAGTTCTTTGAACTTGACAAATCTCCGGTCTTAGGGATCAATACCGTGCGTCCTTCAACTAGCCACTGCAGGACGGGTTGTTCTCCGTTTAAGAAAGTAGTAAATATACGAGCTAGATGTTGGTGCGTAGAAGTAAACTTCTTCCACCAAAAGTTGTTGATTTTATTTGGCCCTGGCGCTGAAAAGTTCTTAGTTCTAGCGATAAGTTTCTTCACTTCTTCAGCAGTAATTAGTGGACACACTTCCTCTGGACCTTGTAACCTTTGCCTTTGGCAAAAGTTATGAAAGAGTTTTATCATTATTATTATCAAAACAATAATAATAACAGTTCAATAAAATAATAATAATAATGCTAACAATTAATAATTAATCGATAGAAACTGTATTTAAGGTTATAATAGGGCATTTATGCAGTCTTTATATATACACTACACTTAACAGTGCACTTAACTCTGAAGGTATTCATTTAACAAAAAAAATGTCTCAAGCAAAAGTTGTAACAAATTTCAGCTACTCTAATTTCTGTTGAGACATTTTTCTTCTAGAATGCACCAAACAGGAGATATTTGTAAAAACACGGATTTTGGGCGCCAATTTTCAGCTCTTGAGCATTTTTTTCAAGGTAATGGCATTTTCAACGCCCTGCTGCCTGGCCTATAAGCACTTACCGCGTTTCTTGACCGTGTTTAGTAGCAAAGTACCAGGTAATGAGTACCTGAGGGTGGAAGGTGGACGAACGTTATAATAATATGGATATATCTCCTTAATCGAGATTGAGAAATTATTTTGGTCACACGTTGTTGAGACATTTTTCTAC
>CAKNYM010051004.1:113225-124068 GCA_932195095.1 Andricus curvator
TATATATATATATATATGTGACGTGCGCCGAAGAAAGGGGGCTTACTCTAAAAAAATCGAAATCGAGTTTTTACACCTTTCGATAGTTTTTGAGTTGCTCTTTTTAATGAAACCATCGAAAAAAAATTTCGAGCGTTATTATAGCTAATAATTGAGTTGTTAGGTATCCGAGAAATCAGGCTTTCGCTCGAGAGCTCGAGATCCCGTGAAACACCTCCCACCACTCACCACTACATCTCCGCGTCTCATCTATACCCGTCCGTGAGCCGCGTCTCCGACCTATCTCTTTCCTCGTGAGAATGTAGTGGTAAGTGGAGAGGGAAGATTTCGTGAGTCTTCCCTCTCTCCTAAAAGTCGCGTCTATCCGGTCGACTTCGACCGCGCGCCCTGAAAAATCTCACTTTTCACAGTAAGCCCCCTTTCTTCGGCGCACGTCACATATGTTTATTTAATTACATATTAAGAATCAATCGACGTTTCGACCCGTCTTTGGGTCTTCCTCAAGATAATTACATTATTACAAAAGTGTCTAAAACAAATCGTTCGATGACATTGAGTTCACAACATTGACTGTTACAATTTTTCTTTCTCCGACAATAATGACTTAAATGACATTTCAAAACTTTATGTAGTCGTCCTCTTTAAACAGAAAGAAGAGACTACTCGTCGAAAACGTTTTTAAGTCATTATTGTCGGAGAAAGAAAAATTGTAACAGTCACTGTTGTGAACGCAATGTCATCGAACGATTTGTTTCAGACACTTTTGTAATAATGTTATTATCTTGAGAAGGACCCAAAGACGGGTCGAAACGTCGATTGATTCTTAATATGTAATTGAATAAACATATATATATTGAACGTATGACCAAAATAAGTTCTCAATCTCGATTTAGGAGATATATCCACATCAATAAGACGTTCAAAGAAAGGTAAAATTCAAGACTTCTGTATGAATTTTGGAATTTTAGTTATAATAATAATAACCTCTTCAATTTAATGACATTGTGCTTCTTCAAGATTTTGTGTACTAATTTTGCCTCTGCAATATATTTTCCAGCCATTTTTACTGTGTCTCCCTTTCACTTTTTAATTTCGGTTTTTTGATGTGTAAACATCTTAGACAGCTATATGGATATTTGTGCAATCTTTGTAAAATTGATAAAAACTTTGTGAAATCATTTTAGTTCAAGTTAAGAAAACCTTTGAAATATTTTCAAATCTTTGTGAAATTTTTGAAATCTTTGTGAAATCTTTGAAATCTGTGTGAAATCTTTTTAGTATAAGTTAACGTTTCTCGAAGATGTTTACATATGAAGCTGTCTTTTTATCGACTTTCTTTATTAGTTTCTAACTTTAGTTTTTTATTTTCATTCACTGAACTATTAGGTACTTTCACTTAATCACCAGCTAACTTCAATTCGTCAAGTCCTGAGAAGAAAACAATGGACCAAATGCATGGGACTAAGCCTGATTTTGTTAATAACTTCGTCAAAAATAATTGTTTCACTAAAGGTGTATTGGGAAATTAGTCTTTATTTATCAAGAACTATTTAATTTGAAAAATAATTTGTTATATCGTTTATTATGTATATCTATAAAAACTTGTACTAAAATCCCTGGTATGATGGCACATTTTTCAAAATCAAAAGATCTTACATCAGCAGCAGGTGGTAACATCGGTGTTAATACGCACTGTCATTTTAGATTGTTTTTCCAAAGTTGCATACAAATATTTAGCGTTGCACAATTGATTAATGTGTATCATGAGAGGGTACCCACGCGAAGCCGTGTAAAAATAAAAGTTATTAAAGTAAAAATTATTTGCATGGTATTTTATTGAACTTTATTTCCAAATAAAATAATTGGACGCAAAAAAATTAGACACGCGTGTATCTGGTTATAGTAGCCGTTTGAAACCAATTTTAAACCACGCTTTACTATACAAGGTCTGTCCGAAAAGTATCCGACCTTGTGCTCTAACTTTTTCATTTAGGGAGGACCTCTGTGAAGCTCCCAACTAAGTGACACGGACCTGCGTATCGTTATTTCAGTAGTGTACGCAGTAGCGTAAACGTCTAACAACATACGCGTCGCATCCTAAAACTAGGTCATTCATGTTAGCAAAAAATACTTATGATCATCAGTGGTTAATTTTTATTCTTGTGAAAATTCCAATGCGTATGCATTCTAACAGACTGAAATGTGGAGCAGTTCAGTTTGCACGTCTATTTTGTTTGAAAAATGCATTTCAAGTGCATTTCAATGCATTTCAAATGAAATAGACGTCCAAACTGAACTGCTCCACATTTCAGTCTGTTAGAATGTATACACATTGGAATTTTGCACAAGAATAAAAATTAACCACTGATGAGGGCCACCATTGTGCGCCGAAACGTTTGGTTCAATTAAAAATTAATTGAAGTATTTATTCTGACCCTAAAGCCAAAATTAACATCCAACATTATAAACAATTATTTTCATCGAGGGTCAATATAATCTCCCAGCTATTCCTAATTAATCGCAATTAGGCATACATTTTTTTCATATTCATATTAAAACTATGAATTCCAAACAACTAATCATTGCAAATTACGAGAAAATGGTTTTTGTTCATTAATTTGTTTAAAACACTATGAAAATTTTTTTTTTTCAATTCTAACCTATTGAAAATTATTGGTAGATAGTTATTACACTGACTTAAGCTCTTTTTTAGTCAATTTTAAGATCTTAAAAAAAGGTACATCGGAAAACTTTGGCAGAAAATATTGTTTATTTTGTTATTAAATGAAACATTTTTGGTTGGTCAAAATGAATATTCTGTACTGACTCGTTATACAAAGCTTCTTCATAAGGAAGCTTTGTAAATGTATGTATCGAAAATACATTATGTAACTTTTCCAACATAGAATTAGATGCGCAAAGCTGAATCTTTAGGAAAATTCAAATATAGTCATGTTGGATATGAAATAAACCAGTAACAAATATATTTCTTTAATATGTTATAATATTTACACTTTAATTTTTTAAACAATAACAAGCAGCAATATCGTTTTTAATATTCAGTGACAAAAGAACAAATTATAGGTCAGTATAGCAAAGTAGGAGAGGACCACTCAAATCTAAATGGTACCGTGAGCCTATAGCTTTATTGTACTAATACCTGAAACAAAGGCGTCACCAAAATCAAAATTTAATGATTTTTTATGTTTTTAATAGTCTTTTTCTCTTATAAATGAATATAGGTTTTTATTTTCTTCTTTAGAAACATATTCGTAGGTAAAAAATTCATGTTTTGTACAAATTCCAGTTGATAAAAATATATAGAAAGCCCTTTATATGGTTTTGAATATTGCGATTTTACAGAAATTGACAATGTTGTTAAATTCTTACATAACATTCTTAAAACATGAAAGTATGATAAAATTCATTATCATTCTTATGCAAATAAATGCCTAAAGTTTCAAACAAACTCAATCATAACTTCTATTGCAGAATTGGATATGGCAAAATTACTGTGATTTTACATGTTAATCTCGATAAAAGAGAAAAGTGAAATGCGTAGTTCTATTCATTAATTTTTTCAAAACAAAAAATAGAAGCCTTCTACTTTCCTGTAACCTATAATACTTTTCAGTCTCATTAAAAAAATTCGAAAATGTCTTTTTTTGGACCACCCTAATATATATGTATATTTAAAAGTTTGCCAGAAGGAAAACCGCAGGATTTCGCCGGGAGCGGGTGCTAATCTGAAAAATTGCACCTGCTCCCAGCGAAATCGCGGTAAAATTTCCGCCGTAACCACGCCTCACGACCGTGAGATAGGTGGTTACAGTCTACGGCGATTTCAATACCATGATCCGGCAAAAGTTTCTTTTCAGGCTTTTCAGGCTATTAACCAGGGAAACCTCGGCACCTCCAAGAGCGCCGACGATCAAGACGATTAGCTTAACAGAATATTCCGGGTATAACCGTCGCAACTCCCTTATAAGATCTTTATACCTCTCTTTCTTTTCTTTCTCCTTGGCTATGACGTTTTTTTAGCTGGTGCCGAAAATTCGATAACGAACATGGTTCGTTTCTCGAAGTCAAGGAGAACTATGTCAGGCCTCAAATGCGCAACATAAACAATTGTCGAGAATATGAAGTTCCAGTATATGCGGCACTTCTCATTTTCGACAATTGACTCTATTTCCCTAGGAGCGTTTAGCGAAGCGGTATTTGGGCTAATGCCGTAAGAGTGACAGAGATGGTAATAAAGCACTCTTAGTGCCGCATTATGCCTTTCGTTCCCGCATGAGTTGGACAACTAGATATTATGTGTCCTAGATACTCGAGGTGAGCATAACACGCTCTGCAGCTATCATCGGGAATATCTTGCATCAAAATGTAGCGACGGTATGCTAGAGTGGTAATGACACCATCTTGACATGCCAAAATGAAACCCTCCGTGCCCGAAATTTAATGCCCTGCATCTTCTTGTCAAGAAGCTGTTCGCGGAAGTTTTTCTCCTGTGCTTTCTTAATAATAATAAGATTTGATGCATTTTGCTCACCCCAGATATTGAAGTCAAGGCCGAGAGTTTCAGTAGCCTCCTCCGTTGCTTTTTACAGAAAGGCCCCTTTGCCCACTTCTTCGTGTTTCCTGATATAATAGTCCTGTCGTGAAGACATTCAAGATTCAGTATTCCGCGAAAATCTTGACGGCGTGGGATGTAAAGTCGCGGAACAGAAGACTTAAGGTGCATGCTTTTGTTCATGTTTATAACCTTTTGGGACCCGATATCGAGGGGTCTGAGCTCGTCCTTCGTCCATGAAACCACTCCAAATGAATAGAGTACTACCGGGACGGCAAACATATTCGTCGCAGATACGCCGACAGTTCGGAGGACCAAATCTGTCGGATGAGACGTTTGTATCTGCATCGGAGAGTATCCTTTATAGATGTCACGTCCTAAATGCGGCGCTGTGGCACGCCCAGGTATGTATAGGTCTCTCCAGCGCCAAGGTGTCGTATAGCGCTCCTTTCGACGAACTCAGGGTCTTCCGGGATGCCATTAAGTTTTTCTTTCTTCAAATAAACCTTGGCACATTATTCTAACCCGAACTCCATTCCAATCTCTTGAGTGTACTCTTTGACAATGTCTAGAGCTAAATGTAGTTTCTCTTTATTTTTAGCATAGCCCTTAAGATCATCCATATAAAATACATCAGTGACCTTATGCTTACGATTTACAGGTTTGCCGCAGAGGTACCCTTCGGAATGACGAAGTTCGAGAGATAGTAGCAATAATGTGAGGCAAAAGAGAAGAGGGCTCATGGTGTAGCCCTGAAAAAAACCTCTGTGAAAGGCACGATGTTTTCCAGATGAGATCAATAATACCAGATAATCAATCCAGGACATCGATATGTAACGCTGATAGGATCCTGCGTCTTTACAGACACATCTATCGATGAGCAGGTTCTCCCGACATCCTGATATGCTTCTGCGTCCTCTGAGGATAGGATTTTTAATCTTGATATTATTTTTAGAGCTTGTTGTGATTTTTATTATAGAGTAATATGGTGGTGCATTCAACACATTGTAAATTTTTTATTTGAATTTTCATGCATATAGTCCGGAAATTTGTTCGAATCTACAAGAAAATAAATGCGGTTAAAAAAAGAAGAAGATATATATAGGTTCCGCAAGCCCCGTGATGTTTGGCACGTATTTTCCATGAGAAAAAATGACTTTTTTGTAAATTTTATTCGGAATCGTCAACATTAGATGAATCGAGTTGAAACTTAACATTTTTCTTCACAATTAGCCATAGAATACGAATCAAAACTTATTTTTTAAATGTCACCCCCATAAGTCTGTTTAATAGTGTCCCGAAAAAAACCATAAGTGAAAAATTGAGTTTGGCGAGGTTTTGGCACAATTATGAAATTTTAGGTATTTTTTTAATTCAAATTGTTTATAATACATAACATACAAGTTTCTACTAATAATTAGATGTTTACAAAACTTGTTTAAACAAATTCTTATCGCTTATAACTATCTTCTCCTCTAGTAATGCTGGATAGTTGTGGTTTTTTTCTGAAAAAGAAAGATTGTTCAAAAAATGATTCTCTTTTATGTTCATTTAATATTTGTACATAAGTAAAAAGATAAAACAAAACTGAAAATTTCAGAACAAAGCGCAATTTGTCTATTATTACGATAAGAAAAGATAGTTAGAAACAATGATAATTTATTTAAACAATTATTTTTGCTAAATTGCATTAATTATTATCTCACTGTGAGTACAAAGTGGAGAGGAAGTTTAAAATTTTAGAAAAAACAAAGTAGTATTTTATGTATTGTAAACAATTTGTATTAAAAAAACGCAAAAAAATCATAGTAAGTTATTTAAAAAATAAGTTTAGATTCACATTCTACGGCTAATTGTGAAGAAAAAAGTTGAGTTTCAACTTGATTTACCTAACACTGACGATTCAGTATGTTTAGAAAAACGTATTTTTTCTTATGGGAAATATGTGTTAAACTTCATATGGCTTGTGGACTCTCTAAATATCATTTTGTTTTAATGTATTTACTTTTTTTGCAGATTAAAACGAATTTTCGGGCGATATGCAAGAAAATTTTAAAAACAACTTTGGATATTCGCTAGCTCGCTAAAATAAGCCATCAAAACATTCTCTGATAATGATGAAGCATTCTTTGTTTTTGTCCATGTCGTAATCTCATTTCGATGGCGCGCTGCAATTAAATTGGTTTTTTCAAAGCTAGAAAACTAACTGAACAAATCTGTATGTAATAATTAAATGTATTTATTAATGTGAAACTAAAAATAATTACTGAAAATCATTAAATTATTGGCGATTAGCATGCAATCTTTTAGAATAAAAAATTCATAAAAACTAAAAACCGATGAAGAATAATAATTTTTGCGAATATTGGAAATGTCTGAATACGACTAATTTTTCTCGAATCGGAAACGATTAGCTGTTTTCGGACCTTCTTTTTGTATATAAGCTCTTTGAATACCGAATCGGGTTTTCCACCTTTGAGTAGGAAAAAGTCCGATGGAAGGATGTTCATTTTTCCGAAGTTCTGTCGTTCTAAAACGGCCGATTATAGACGATGGCTCCATGAACAGTTTTTTTTCGTCGGAAAATGAAGATTTTTTGAGACATTTTGTTAGAGAAAAAGTGTGGATTTAGTTTAGAGCTTGAACTGACCGAAAATATGAATTTCGCCTATCCCTTTTTTTAGCGCATTTAACAGTTTTATACCAATTAAAGAGTAGTGATATTGCTAACATGTGATAGGCGACGTATTATGTATAAATTCGTAATTTCGTTTTGACTCCAAGTTTTGAAAATTTAGCAAGATTAGAAAAGTAGACTACTTATTCCTGTAGTATTAAAAAATAAATTCAATTTCTAACCAAAAAATTTTTTTTATTTTCTCAGAAACAAAGTATTTAAGCCACATTTTTTATCCACTAATCTCAAAAGCAGATAATATATTATTAAAAAATTCTACTATGGTAAATCATGCAACAACGCTATCCATTAAATAATAGTTTCATTAAATCTTAATAAACAATGGCTCAATTTGGTCTGTGCAACATTTTCTACAATTATACTCGATGAAGTTTGATACAAATAATTTGTTTATAATTTGTTAAATACAAAAATTATTTTTAACAGAATGCAACAAGTTGAACTGTAGATAATATTTCAAAGACAAAAAATGAGCCATTGTTTATTGAGATTGGATAAAAAATAAGATATGTTATAAAAAGGTTTTAAAAAACACGAAATGTCACCTAATTATTGTGGGAAAATAATCTTTGCTACAGTAGTACATTGTTTATCGAGGGCGGAAAGAAGGCAAAATAGCCGTCCGCCTTTGATACACACGATACTTTTTGTCCTACCCTTCGTGAAAACAAGAATACGAGGTGTGGCTATTAAATAACGAGACTGGTGCTGTAAAACATTTTATTTTGATTTCATACATATCTATTTATTATCACCTTCAATATTCACCCCTCCTCTATCTCTACAACGCTCCATGCGAATCTTCCATTGTTTGAAACAGTGCTGGAAGTCTTCTTCTTTCAGCTCCTTCAGGACGCGTGCCGCTTTCTCTTACACAGCTTCAACGGACTCAAATCTTGTTCCGTTTAATGCAGATTTCACCTTAGGAAGCAGATAGAAGTCGCACGGCGCAAGATCCGGCGAATAAGGCGGATAGTCAAACACTGGGATGCTGTACTTGGCTAGAAACCTCTTGACAGACAATGCGGAATGAGCTAGCGTATTATCTAGGTGGAGAACCCATGACTTGTCCTTCCACAGTTCGGGCCGTTTTTTCCTTATTCTTTCGCGGAGTTCAGCAAGAACGTGAAGGTAGTAATGTTGATTATTAGTTTGACCTTCAGGAACCCAGTGAACGTACACAATCGTATGAATATCGAAAAAAAACACGTGGAAGGGCGACCCGGGTGTGAATCATCTTCAATGTCTTCTCGGCCATCTTACAAACGCTTAAACCACTCAAAAACACGTGCAAGCGATAAACATTCATTGCCATACACTTTTTTCAATAAATTATAAGTTTCAGTAGCGGTTTTTCCAAGTTTCATGTGAAATTTCACAACAATTCGTTGCTCTGTTGGCACACTTAACATTTTCCCGGCGAAACAAAAAAACAACTCTAAGGCGAACGAAGGCTACGGCTATACGGATTTGTTTAGAGAAGCGAGAGGTACTGCATTCGAAAGAGAAGGCTTCAGGCTATACAGCTATCGGTCGCTGATGTTTGGCGCATGCGTACTTCTTCTGTAGCAGCGCCAGTCTCGTTATTTAATAGCCACACCTCGTATAAAGCAGATAGTGGATGTTTGGTGTACTTGACAATTTGAGACTATAAGTGAAAGGAAAAAATAGCGTACTTAGCAGAAGGGAGACTGTGGGATCCAGCGAGGTAAATTGTCTTAAAGATAAAGACAATTTTCTCTATATTCTCACTTGCGTGGTGCAGTGTATGTGTTGCGGGCGTAAAGTTTGATGTAGCGGGCGTAAAGTTTCATGTCGGCCCGACGGAGAAGGGAGCATGTGCGAACGTCACTGGACTGGAAGAGGCCACATTACGCCTGCTTCACGTGCATACAATGGCGCGTTTTCAAGGGGGGTCGGACAAAAACTAATTTTTTCTAAAAAATATATTGCCACCTCATTCAAAATGCACTGAAAGTGATTTCGGGTTTATATTTTCTACTTTATAAACCGTTTATCACTTTAAGGCTATGTCAATGTCAATCCCAAAATCCGATTCATTTATTACTTGCCTTATGCGTGGATTCAATAAAATTCGACTTAATCTAAACTGCTGAGTCAATTCCGATTTTTTCGATTCGATCACAGTTTCAATCGGAAAATTCGACTCATGCGCACATCACTAAATATTACAGAATTGATTTTATGAAAGTTATATAATATAACGGGCAGTAATATATATTACGAATCAAAGTAACTTTAAATTATATTCAATTATCTAGTCAGGATGGCCTCTCAAGCTTCAGACAAAATTCCCGACATTTCACGCCTTTAACCAATTTTTCTGGATAATTTAAATTTTAAAATACAAACCTTAAAAAGGTAAAAATATTTTACTTAAAGTATTCAAAACAGAATTTTAAAAGTGAAAAAGTAAGTACGAAACAATTGTAAATTTAAAGCGTTCAAAATTAACCTTCCGGTACACGCACCTCCAGCTCGACATGATTAATCGCGCGTATGTGACACATACACAACATAGATTTGAGGTCTTTTGCTTGGAAACCCCCATGGATTCGGGAGAAGGATGTTAACAGATCACGATAAAGTTCACACAAAAACGTTTTATTATAAAAAAGGCTTTTTTTAACTCTTCCAAACGTATCAATGTTGACTATGACTGCGGCAATAAACTTACATTATCTGGTAACCGTCATATCACATAGACAAGGTACATTCTGCGCCCATCAGTCTTATTTGGTCTTATATTTTATATTTTTTTAAATTTTTTAAATATTTTTTTATATTTATATTCAAAGTAAAATAAAAATGTTTGAAAACGTAACGCGGAAGGTCGCGCGTATGTGAGACATACAACTTACCATTCAACAGAGAAAAATGGCGCCAACCGAGACCTGAAGTGGACCGAGACCTTCCTCACGGTGCCCGGGGAGATAGGCAGAGGCGGCCCCGCCCCGCAATGGGTCACGTGGTTGCTCTGCACGGAGAAACTCAAACACCATTGATTCTTGGGTTTGAGACAACTCATTGGTGTTTGTCGTCAAAAAAGTGTCTTAACACCACTGCACGCTCCGTACACACGATTCATTAGTGTTCACGCAGTGGCCAGTGATGCCTTACGCAATAAAAATCGAAACACGACTGAGTCATTCGTGCACGTCATTGGAATGCGTTTACGCATTAACAGTTAATGCGTACGCGGCACTCAACAATGTGCAAAACAATAAACAATCGCGCTGTTGCGCATGAGACTTTCATGTCAAAAATATCTACAACCGCTGCGCGCATACTAGTGAGTGTTGCGCGTTGCGGTCTTTGAAAAATCGTGTATAGCTCGATGTTTTAACTTTACTTATCGTTAAAATTCAGTGTTGAAAGCGGAACAAAATAAAAGTAGCTGACAGACATGACAAATATGGAGAATTAAACACAATTTTTTTTTCTTTATTAATTGATGTTATGGTTTTTGACCAGCGAAATATAGTAAATAAAATGATGTTAATATTTTTTGTCTACTAGGTCTAAAATCAATATTTTTTAAACATTGATTG
>CAKNYM010051004.1:124468-134887 GCA_932195095.1 Andricus curvator
TTTTTTTTTTAAGATCAGACTTTCGTAGCTTCTTTCACGGGGAACGTGATCCGAACCTTCCCGGAATCCAGATATATTCCTATCATCCAAATATTGTAGGAAATATAATCATTTATTCAACTAATAATAAGAGACACTTGAACTTGACATTTGATGCTTCAATCGAACAACGGCTGTATATGTTTTGCACCCTAAAGTCTCATGCGCCTCGGCGTGATTCGTTATTGTTTTCGACAGCGATGAGCGCCCCGCTCACGCACTAACTATTAATGCGTAGACGATGGCCAGTGACGCGCACGAACGACTCAGTCATGTTTTGATTATTGTTGCGTAGGCGCCATTGGCCACTGCGCGAAACACTAATGAACCGTGCGTACGCAGCGTTCGGCGGTGTTTCCCGTTTTTTTCCCCCAGCAGACACTAAACATTGGTGTTTGGGTATCTCCGTGTGGGCAATCAAAGAAAAAAGTGTATCTGTCACATACACGCGAGTACCAGAAGGTTAAATTCGCGATGGCGCATTTGAAACTAAAAATTTCACTATTGGATATTGTACTATTTTGAACAATTTATATTTCAAATCAGAAAGGTTTTAATGCTTTAATTAAAATTGTACAGCTTGAAGCGCTTTTTATTTGCAATTGTCTAATTGAGTTTGAATCTAATGAATTTATGGTCCTTCATGTTTTGAAATACAAAAAAAAATCATGATCAGAAAATGAACTCACTATCAATTTCTGCTTTTCCTTGGTCATTTCCCAGTTCAGTGGCCACCCTACTAGTATAGATACTTAAAATGATATTTTACCGATTACGTCGGAACTTTCACTGCTTTCTTCTGCATCAGCTTCAGAATATTTTTGATGAAAATACCTGTAGAGCGTATTAAAAAGTAGTCGGCTGTCATTGCCGAGCCGAAGAAGCTGATGTACTAACGGCGGAATTTCGTTTGGTTCGCTTTTTGGCAATGCATGGCATAAAGCTCTCATCACTGTTTCAAGATCGTTTTTCTCCAATGACATCTCTCTATTTTAAAATAGAAAATAGAAATTGGATTAAAGATATAAAGGTATAAATCTAATGCACTGCGACGATCAAAAAAGTCTTCGCATTTTTAGAAACGGTATTATGCATAATAAATAATAAAATATTTACCGGAACATTTTTGCGAGCGACGTAGAAATTTTCGGGTCCCAATCAGTATCACTTATCGATTTTACGATAAGGGATTTGTACTCCGTGCCGGAGACTTCAGATCCTTTGTACCCTATAAATTTCTCTTCCTTCATGGTTTCTAATAAGAGCGGAAGGATTTCTTTCCAACTAAAAATAATGAATTTCAATACGTGAAGTTTGTAGTTGAAGTAATAAATTTTGATTCCTGAATTTCTTCCGGGAGTGCCCAGCAGTGCATACGAGATGATATGAAGTTAGAAACAACCTTCCCCACTTTTTTACGGCATCTGATTTTTCTCCAACCTGCTGAATAGCGATCGGTTTATTATTTTACAAAAGAGGGGAAACGACAGATGTAAGAAAAGTTGGGGAAAATGTTGCCAACTTTATATCATGTAATATTCATATCATCATATCATCTTATGTTGTGTTTCCAGTCTATTATTATTGTATATCTATTGAGATTTTGCCATGAAGACAACCGCGTGATTTCACCCGGAGAGGATGCCATTCCAGAAAATGGCACCCGCTCCCAGCGACATCGCGATAATGTTTCAGCTGTGACCACGTATCACGGCCGTGCGATAGGTGGTTACAGTGTGCGACAGACTCTATACAACGGTCCGGCAAAAGCCTCGTCTGCCCTGAGGACATGAAACAACTCAAGGACGACCACCTTCGGCATTATTCTTGCAAGTGTCACGAGAGCCTCCAGAGCCTTCCAAGCAATCCTCCAGCGCTTCAAACAAGAGCATCCTGAGTCTTCCATGAAAATCTTCAGAGTTTCTCACAAAGGTCTTAACAGCCTCCCGCTAAAGCCTCCAGAGCCTGCCACGGGAGTCTTCAGAGTGTCCCAAGAAGGCCTCCACAGCCTCCCACGAGAACCTCCAGTGCCTCCCACGAGAGCTTTAAAGCCTCACACGAGAGCGTCCAAAGCCTCCCACGAGAACCTCCAACCTTCCACGAGGTCTCCTCGAGCATCCCTGTTCTATTTATCGCATATTGTCTTCTCTCTGTCCAGTAATCCTTTTTCTATTTATCCCTGTCTATCCCTGCATATTGCCTTCTCACTATATCTTTATAGAGAATTGGATTGAATTGGAACAAAAAATACATTAATTAAGATACTATACCTTATACTATACCTTCAAGGGAAAAAACCTGAATAGGCGCGCGTACCGTGCAGAGGGACGAAGCCCCCGTTCTATATATAACAATAATATATAATATATAATTAAAAAAAGGGCGAACAAACACCACAGGGTCCCACTGGGAGCATCTGCCATCTATGAACATGTCACCGACTCCCAGTAGAATCGCGGTAATTCGCACTTATGGCCACGTCTCATGACCGTGAGATGGGTGGCCGCAGGGCACGATGAAATCACAATGACCGGCCGGTAAAACCGTTATGTGTCTTGAGGAAATGGAGCGGCCCAAGGATGACGCCTTCTGCATCCACCTCGTAAGTGCCTTAGCATGTTTTTGGCCTGCGTCTACAGCTTTGAAGTTATGAACCAGTGATAGTTCCGCACGTCCGACAGCACCAGTCTCTAGAACCATTATTTTGCCCGAATATTTTGGGTAAAGTCGCTGCAGCTCCCTTTAAGGCCCTGATACATACCTCTACTCCTTTTCCTTCTCCTTGGCAGTGATGCTCTAGACGGCTGGAGCCGAAAATTCGATCACGAATACAATTCGTTTCTCGAAATCCTGGAGAACGATATTAGGCCACGAGTGTGCGCGGCCAACACCATAAGAGCAATAAAGATGGTAATAAAGCAGTCTTAGGGCCGCATTATGTCTGTAGAGATATGTCGTTCCCGCGTAAGTGGAATACCGGGATAGTACGTGCTCTAGGTACTCAGCGTGTGCATGAAACGCTCTGCACCTCTTACTGGGAACCTCGACCTAAAATGCAGTCATGATATACTAAGGTGGAAATGACATCGTTCTAGGCGAATTGATATGCAAGCTTTTCTGCATATGCATGATCTTAGGCGCGGCCATATCAAGAGCCATAAGCTCGTGCTTCGCCCATGGAACCACCCCAAACGAGTAGAGTAATATCGGAGCGGCAAGCATGTTAGTCGCACGTACCTTGTTCAACGCCGACAGATTGGAAGACCAAATCTGTCGAAGAAGGCCCGGATTAAGAAAGCACAGGAGAAAAACTTCCGCGAACAGCTCCTCGACAAGAGGATGCACGGCATCTTCCATAGAAATGTGGAAGATCAGTCGATGTCGTATAAGCTACCGTTTGCTTCCCTTAAATCACCCGGATTCAAGTCGGGCATGTAGGATTTCATGTTGGCATGTCTAGACGGTGTCATTTCCACTCTAGCATACCGTCGCCACATTTTGAGCCAAGACATTCCTGATAATAGCTGCAGAGCGTGTTATGCTCACCCCAATTATCTAGGACACATACTACCTAGTTGTCCAACTCATGCGGGAACGACCTACATCCAAAGGCACAATGCGGCACTAAGAGTGCTTTATTACCATCTCTGTCACTCTTACGGCATTAGCCCAAATACCTCTCCGCTAAACGCTCTTAGGGAAATAGAGTCAATTGTCGAAAATGAGAAGTGCCGCATATACTGGAACTTCATATTCTCGACAATTGTTTCTGTTGCGCACTCGAGGCCGGACATAGTTCTCCTTGACTTCGAGAAACGAACCATGTCCGTTATCGAATTTTCGGCACCAGCTGACAAAAACGTTACAGCCAAGGAGAAAGAAAAGAAAGAGATGTATAAAAACCTTATAAGGGAGTTGCGACGGTTATACCCGGAATATTCTGTTAAGCTAATCGTCCTGATCAGGTCCCAAGCTTTCACTGGTTCATAGCCCAAAAAGCATCCCTGCGTGTCAACAAAATGCTAAGGCGCTTGCGGGGAACATGCAGAATGCGGTCGTTCGTGGGTCGCTCCGTGTCCTCAGGGTGCACGAGAATTTTGCCGGATCATCTTATTGAATCCGTCGTAGACTATAACCACCTATCTCACGGTCGTGAGACGTCGTTACAGTTGAAATTTTACCGCGATTTCGCTGGGAGCGGGTGCAGTTATTCAGATTAGCACCCACTAACGGCGAAATCCCGCGGTTGTCTTTATGACAAACTTTTAATTATATATATATATTAGGGTGGCCCGAAATGACACACTTTCGATTTTTTATTATTTCTGAATTTAGAGGTGCCGCCACGCTTTCAACCTTTGTTGCAGTAAGCGCATTATGGGAAAGTGGGCGAGGCACTTACCTGCGAATTTTATGGTCTTGGACTCAGGTTATCGGAACTGACAATGAGAATTTGAAGGTTTCTTCTACCTGTGCTAGTCTACAGCCTACTTTTCTGAACTTCAAAACATTTTGAATAAGAGGATTTGTTTCAGAGGGATTGATCTGACGAGTTTGAAGGAGCATTCATAAACTCTCCTTTACAAAATATTTGTGTATAAGTGAGTGGAGTGTGAGGGTGGAAGCCGAGGAGGTGAGTAGGGTTGTGTGGGGTGAAGTGAGGAGATAAAAAGTGAGTTTCAGCGTGGGTGTGAGGTGGCATCTAGTTGGATAGGGAAAGTGAGGTTAGGTTGGTAAGTAATCGGGGGAGTTAGTGGTCAGGAGTCTTGGGCTTTCGAGGGGTCAAGGGTGGTTCTCGCAGACTTAGGGGATGCCAAGGGAGAGAAAGGGGTGTTTGCAGGGACTGGGGAATTGAAGAAAAAAAAGGGGGGAAAAAAAGGAAAATTTGGCGGCGAAAGACGCCAACATTTTGCAGAGACATCTGTCGGTTGCGGAAGGTACTGCATGGATAGGTCCCAGTTACCGGCGGCAGAGCGGGAGGTGGGCAGCGAGAGTACTGGCAGTGCTGGTAGTGAAACTGACGGGGAGGGAATTTTCCACAAGCCACGACGGTCAACAACGCGTCGCCCGGTGTCGAGCGGTGCGACGGCGCAAGTGACGAGGAGGATCTCTTGAAAAGGAAGAGAGACAGTCAAGAGAGTCCGGAGAAAAGCGTCGTCGAGAGCCCGTTAAAAAAAAGCGGGATAACACCTAGGTCACCAACCAAAAAAATGGAGGGGATGTTGGAAAAGGAGGCTCTCGGGATGTTATTAGGCGAGATCAGGGGGTTGAGGGAGGACGTAAGGGGGACCAAGGAGCAGATGGAAGGCATGAGGGAGGACTTGAGAATCAGGGATGAGAAATGGGAAAAGGAGGTGAAAGAGCTGAGAGAGAGAGTATATGGGTTAGAGAGGGAAAGAAAATAAAAAGAGGTTAAAATAAAACAGATGGAAGAGGAGATTAGGGCGTGGAAAGAAAGGACGGAAAAAAGGCTTGAGAAGGTGGAGGGCAGGACGGAAATGGAAATAGGAGACGGGGGTAGCGGGGGCCAGATTAAAGATATTTGGGAGAGGGTAGGGAATATGATAGAAGAGAAAGTGGGAGAGCGTAGGAATGAAAAGGAGGAGAGGGCGGATAGGGAAAGGATAAGGGCAATGCATTTGAAAATGGAGAGAAAGGAGAAGGCAGACAGGAGAAATAATATTGTGATAAGAGGGTTGAAGATGAAGAGCGGGGAAGAAAGGGAGGGCGTGGAAGCGCTGCTACAGAGCATAGGGTGGAATAAAGGCAGGGTAGGGAAAGTTAAGTTGGAGGGGAGAAAGCAGAAAGAAGTGGCGGTTGTGGAGTTGGAGAGCTGGGAAGAAAAGTTGGGGGTAATGCGAAATAAAAATAGGATAAAGGATAAGGAAGTTTTCATCGATCACGATTTGACGAGAAAGGAAAGGGATGTACAGAGAATGCTGTACGACATGGCTAGGAGGGCGAGGAGTGAAGGGAGATCGGCGAAGGTAGGATATCGGAAAGTAAAAATAGACGAGAAAATGTGGGTGTGGGACGAGGAGAAAGAGGTGTTGAAGGAAGTGCAGGGGAATTTGTTTCGTAGGAAGTAGGGAGGTGGAGGTAATGCAGGGTAGAGGAGTTGTGAAGGTGCTTTACGGGAACGTAGCAGGGGTAAAGAAGAAGGATGAGGAGTTCTGGAGGTATATCCAGGAATTTGATGTGGTAGGACTGGTGGAGACGTGGGTGGAAAGAACGGAATGGGGTAGAATAGAGCCAAAGCTGCCATGGGGGTATAGGTGGAGACTCCAGGAGGCGGTAAGAGTGAAAAAGAAGGGAAGGGCTAGTGGGGGAATTATAACGGGGGTTAGAGATGGATTAGAGGAAGAAGCTCACGGAGAGGAAGAGGGGGAGTGAGTGCAAATGAGGAAAGTAAAGATAGGAGGGGTAACGGGTAAGTTTGTGACAGTGTACTGGGTGGGGACTTTAACGCGAGGATGGGGAGGGAAGGGGGCCTTTACAGGGAAGGGGAGAGCTTCGAAAGGAATTCGAAGGATAGGTTAATAAATAAGGAGGGGGAGATTCTAAGGGACTGGATGGAGGATAGAGGCTGGGCGGTGGGAAATGGTATGGCAACTGGGGACGAAGAGGGAGAATACACATATGCAGGTAAGATGGGGGTATCGGTGATAGACTATGTAGTCATGAATATGCAAGGGTGGGAGGAGATGGAGAGATTCGCAGTAGAAGGGAGGGTAGAATCAGACCATCAGCCATTAGGGTTGTGGATAAGGGATGTGAACGGTGGAAGGCAAGGTGGGGAAGAAGTGTCGACGAGGGAGAGGGTTAGCTGGACGAGGGAGGCGATAGAGAAGTATAAGGAGCAGTTAGGGAAGGTACGCTTCGAAGGCGAGACGGTGGAAGAGATATGGCAGGATTTAAAAGAGAAAGTGAAAGGGTGCGTGCAAAAGAAGGTATTCAAAAAGAAGAAAAAAGGAATGGTGAAGCCGTGGTCGGATAGGGAATGTAAAAAGATGAAAAGGAAGGTGAAGAGGAAGTATAAGAAGTGGAAAGAGGGTACTGCGAAAAGGGAGGAGTACGTAGAAATGAGGAAGGGGTTTAAGATTGATGTGTAAGAAGAAAGAACAGGAAAAGAAGAAAGAGCTGGAGGAGGAGTTAGGAAATGTTAAGACGGAAGGGGACGTCTGGAAGATAATAAATAGGTTTAGGAAGCGACGAGTAGGGATAAGCGAGAAGATAGGGAGTGAGGAGTGGAGGGAGTTTTTTTAAAGAATCATTTTCAGGGCTCAGATTCAAGGAAGAGAGATGATGGGAGTAGAAGAACGAAGCATGGCTGTTTAGTACACAAGAGGTTAGGGAGAGGCTGAAGGAGGTAGTGAAGAAAGTATGGAGGGGGGAGGGATTCCCACGAGGGTGGATAGAAGGGTTAATAGTGCCTCTGTATAAGAAACGAGATAGGGATACGCAGGAAAATTATAGGGGGATTACGCTAATGAATACGGCGTATAATGTATACGCGATGGTGGTGGCGGAGAGGCTGCGGAAGGATGTCGAGGGGAAAGGAATATTGCCAGAGACGCAGGCGGGCTTTAGGGCAGGTAGGAGTACTATCGACAATATCTACGTTCTGCAGCACGTGGTGGATAGAGACTTAGCGAAGAAGGGGTCGAGAGTGTACGCGTTTTTTGTGGATCTAAAAGGCGCGTTTCCGTCGGTGGATAGGGGGAGGTTGTGGGAGGCGATGGAGGAGAGGGGAGTGGAGAGAGGCCTGATCGAGAGGGTAAGGGAGATATATGAAGAAACCAAAGATAAGGTAAGAGGAGGACAGGGGATTTCGGAGGGATTCTGGATGGATAGGGGGTTAAGACAAGGGTTTCCGCTTAGCCCGAAGCTTTTTGCGATTTTAATTGCGGATATGGAAAGTAAGCTGGAGGCCGGAGTGGTAGGAGGAGTCAGGATAGGAGGGGTTAGAATTCGGTCGCTAGCGTATGCAGATGACATAGTGTTGTTGGCAAAAAGCTAGGAGGCCTTAAAGGAAATGATGAAGAGGTTGAGAAGATACCTGGATAAGAACAGGTTAGAACTGAATGCGGAAAAGTCCAAGGTTATGGTTTTCAAAAAGGAGGTGGAAGGGATAAGGAAGGGCAGTGGAAGTGGAAGGGAAAGGCGGTGCAGGCGGTGAAAGAGTTTGTGTACCTGGGCTTCTTGTTTCGGAGGAATGGCGGAGTGGATGGTCACATAAAAGATAGAGTGAGGAAGGCAAATGTGGTGATGAGGCAGGTGTGGGGGTTGGGAAAGAAGTTATTCGCAGATGATTTTGGAAGGAGAGTGAAATTGTTTGACTCACTAGTGATGAGTGTGCTATTGTATGGAGTAGAGGTGTGGGGGTGGAAGGAAAGCGAAGAGGTAAATAGGATACAGGAGAGATATGTAAAGTGGACACTGGGGTTGGCAAGGAACACGCCTAATTATATTGTCAGGAGGGAGACGGGGAGAACGAGTGTAGGGATTCTAGCGGGGAGTCGAGCGTGTAAATATGAGGAGAAATTTTTGGAAGAGGGGGGAAGTAAGCTGGTTAGGGAGTGTTGGTGGGAGAAGGAGAACAGGAGAGGGGGTGGGAAGATGGAGGTTGAAAGAGAAAGGTATTTTAGAACGAATGGACTGCAGATGGATGAAGTGAGAAGGATGCATGAGGAAGGAAGGAAGATATATATGTTGGTTAAGAAAAACAGCATGGAGAGAGAGAAGACAGCAGGGTAAGAGAGAATAAGAGAGACAAGGTTTAATGGAAACTATGTGTGGATTATGCCAAGGGCGAGAGCGCAATTTTTGTGTGAGAAAGGAGAGAAAGGAAGTCAGGAGCTTATAGCGAGGATGAGATGTGGGTGCATGGAGGGTTTCAATAGGTTCTGGCTCGCTAGGGAAAAGAGGATGTGTGAACTATGTGGAAAGGGGGAGGCAAGAGTGGAGCACTGGTTGGAGGAGTGCGTAGAGGTGGAAAGGAGTGAGATAAGCATGGAGGTATTGATGCATGAAAGGGGGGACAAAAGGGCAGTAGCATGGGTGAAGGGAGTTTTGGGTAAGATGGAGAAGAAGAGAAGGAAGGAGGAAGAGGAATGGAGAAGGAAAGATTGTAAATAGAGGAGGAAGTAAATATAAATATTGTAAATAGTAGATAAGTATTAAGGATTAGCCGCGGAGGCAGAGTTTGGTAATGCGAGGCAAAGCAAGAAAGTAGGGACATGCGTGCGAGGCGAGGCGAAGCGAGGAAGGCAATACGATAAGAGCGAGCGGCGTTAGAGATAAGGTGTGGACGGATGTTAGTTTTAAGAAAATTCTGTAAAAAATGTAAGTGTAAGCAAGTCAATTTTTTAAGGCCAGCAGGCTAAAAAATAAACGTTTATCTATAAATGCAGACGCATTGCGAGTCAACTAGAAAACGAATTTGTAGAACAGCTTGATAATTTGTTTGACATATCGGTTCAAAATGCTCTTGAAATTATGAATGATGGTGAAGACAAAGAGTTTCTGCGTTTAAAGCAAAGAAAAGGACGTGAAGGTTCCTTAGAAACTATTTTTGATACATCTTCAGCAGCAGATGAAACCAACTGCGAAGAAGATCAAAGTAAGTCTCTATATTTTATCAGATTGATTTTTTTAACGACAATATCGGTAAATACCGATGCCCGAATCAATTTCAAAACATTACAGGCAGTGCAATTTCAAATCATAGAATCATTAAAGTTGGTGAATTAGTTAAAATATTTGTGACATTTTTTGAAACATTTGTGAATTTCTTTGAAATCTTTTATATATCATTTAAATCAGTGCAAATTTTGTAAAATGTTTTAAAATACTTGTGACATTTTTTTAGACATTTGTGAATTTCTTTTGAATCTTTTAAATATCATTGAAGTCGGTAAAATATTTGTAATATTTTTTGAAACATTTGTGAATTTCTTTGAAATCTTTTGAATATCATTGAAATCGGAAAAATATTTGTGATATTTTTTGAGACATTTGTGAACTTCTTTTAAATCTTTTAACTATCATTTAAATCAGTGAAATTGTTTTAAAATATTTGTAACATTTTTTGAAACATTTGTGAATTTCTTTGAAATCTTTCGAATATCATTTAAATCAGTGAAATTGTTGTAAAATATTTTAAAATATTTGTCACATGTTTTGAAACATTTGTGAATTTCTTTGAAATCTTTTAAGTATCATTTAAATCAGTGAAATTGTTGTAAAATATTTTAAAATATTTGTCACATGTTTTGAAACATTTGTGAATTTCTTTGAAATCTTTTGAATATCATTGAAATCGGTAAAATATTTGTGATATTTTTTGAGACATTTGTGAATTTCTTTTAAATCTTTTAA
>CAKNYM010051004.1:134897-145907 GCA_932195095.1 Andricus curvator
TTGTGATATTTTTTGAGACATTTGTGAATTTCTTTTAAATCTTTTAAATATCATTTAAATCAGTGAAATTTTTGTAAAATTTTTAAAATATTTATCACATGTTTTGAAACATTTGTGAATTTCTTCGAAATCTTTTAAATATCATTTAAATCAGTGAAATTGTTGTAAAATGTTTTAAAATATTTGTGACATTTTTTGAAACATTTGTGAATTTCTTCGAAATTTTAAAAATGTTGATGTAATCTTAAAAATATTATTGAAGTCTTTAAAATATTGTTAATATCTTTTTGAAATCTTGGAAATTTTTAAAATTCGTTTGATATCTTTTGAAATGTTTGAAATAGATTCTGTCCGGTATATAATACCTGTAAATAATAGTATGTATATACCATTAAGCCATTTCCCTTTCGGCGAGCCTCAAGGGGTAAGCGTGACACTACCCGATTCGGGTAGTGTTTCTAGTTGGATAGTTTCTTGTAGTAAATATCTACAAGTGTGGGCTCACCACACCTACCACCGCCAACAGCAACGCAGTAGTATCAGACGGTCACCCATCCAAGTACTAACCGCGCCCAACACTGCTTAACTTCAGTAATCTAACGGGAACTGGTGTTTCCAGCGTGGTATGGCCGTTGCCATAGTAAATACAGATAATACGATTTTTTACATGATAATATTGGAATTTTTTTCTATTGCAGCGAGTACACAGAATAGTGATATATTTTCAAATCTGTGTAATTACATTTGGTCAGATGAAGAAGAAGATAAGAACATTGAAGATTTGTTTGAAAACGTTGAGGAGCCTCTTTTGCCATATATTGCTTTGATTTGATTGATTCACCTCGTACCCTGAAAAAAATGAAATTAATAACCCATGATTTAACAGCCAGTTTGAACAGAGGAAAAGTAAGCGATAGAATGGCTGCACGTTTCATCTCTTCTGTTGCTCAAAGCTTAGGATTTCGACTGGAAGACTTGTGCTTAAGCCGTGAAACCTTAAGGAGGGTCAGAGAGACTCACAGGCAAGAGCTGGCTGGTGAAATCAAAAATAATTTTTTACCCACTACAAAACTTATTGTTCAATGGGACGGCAAACTCCTACCAGATCAAGAAAATCAAAATCATAATTTGGACCGCCTTCCTGTTGTTGTGTCCGGGGAGGGAATCGATCAATTGCTGGGAATTCCAAAACTTCAAAGTGGGACTGGTGAAGCACAAGCGAATGCAATTGTTGACCTACTCAAAGAATGGAATATTCAAGACGATGTTTGTGGTTTGTGTTTCGACACTACTTCGTCCAACACGAGCGAATTGAGTGGTGCCTGCGTTCTTCTGGAGAACAAATTAAAGAAAAATCTTTTACATTTAGCTTGTCGCCATTACATCTACGAAATAATATGAAAAGCAAGTTTCGAAGAATGTATGGGACCTACTAGCGGTCCAGATGTTTTGTTATTTAAGCGCTTCAAAGCTGAGTGGGAGAGTATTGACAAAAATAATTTTGAATACGGCTCGGATGATCCTTCAATACCAGAAATAATAAAAGATGAAAAAGAAAACCTTCTTTACTTTGCCACGGAGAGATTAAAACTAGAGGTAAGATTTGGAAATACTTTTTGTTACTGTAATTAATTATTAATTGTATTCTTTCAAACTAAGTAATATTGACCGTAAACTTTTTTATTCATTTTACACTAAATATTTCATTTTTGTTACAGAAAAAAGCAGCTCCTCGGGGTGATTACCGTGAGCTATTGGAATTAGCAATATTTTTTTCGGAGGACAGTGACCTAAAGAAACTCCATTCGGAAGACCAGGAGCAGTCCATCATGCCAGATGGATGGCGAAGGCAATTTACGCTTTGAAAACATATTTGTTTAGAAATCAGTTCCATATGAGTTCAAAAGAAACGGCAGGCATTCGAGAAATCAGTAGTTTTATTATATTTATATATTTGAAGGCTTGGTTTACAGCTCACAACCCGTTAAAAGCAGCAAACAGCGGCACCTGTGGCATTTAGGCGAACAATTAATTGGATTGGCTTTTTTTTGACATGACCGTATCCACTGAATGTAAACGAAAAATGTCAGAGGCAATCAAAGAACGTCCTGGTAACGAAAAATTTCTCAAACGGAAAGAACTTTCAGCAAATAAAAAACAGAATCTAAAATCATTAACTCTGGATTACTTCGTAAAAAAGAACACGATGTTATTTTTTGAAAAATTGGGTATCAACACTGATTTCTTGAATGCTGATCCGCAAACGTGGATTTTGAGGGACGATTATAAGCGCGGCTTGCGTCTCGTAGAGAATTTACCTGTAGGAAACGACAGAGCAGAACGTGGTGTTGCTTTAATCAAAGAATATAACTTGTTATTAACAAAAGACGAACAGGAAAACAAGCTCTAATGCAAGCCGTGAAAGAGCATCGTCGATTGTACCCCGAGTGTGACAGAGCGTCACTTAACGAGTCGTTTAAAAACTTCATTTTTTGTCAGTAAATGTTAGATTCTGCTTCGATAATGCTTTGCTAATTTCAATACTTTTGGTGTGAAACATTTTTTTGAATGCTCGCGTTAGAATTTTTTTGCCAATTTTTCACTTCGGATACAGATTTACTTCAAACAGCAATAGGCTCCAATTATCTAAAAAAGATGTAATTCTAGTATTTATGTAGTAAAATAAGGCAATTCAATTTTTGAGGCTGGGTTCTGGTTCCAACGCCTTTAAGATGGCTTGATAGTGTAGATATTTGTGCTGTCCAATAAACAATTGTCTTTATGAAAATTAATTATATGAATATTTCAGTGAAATCATAGATAAATATGATAGTTTCACTCATTTTTTACAAAAACAAATTTATTTGTTTAAACAATTTTCATAAAAAATTATTAGTTATTAAAAATTGTTATCGATAAAAACAATTAACTAGTTGAAAATTTTTGATTCTTCAAATGTTTGATGTTTAAATAATTGAGAATAATTATTTGTTTAAACAATGTTTTTAACAAATTAATTTTTAGTAAATATTGTTATCGATAAAAACAATTAACTAGTTAGAAAATTTTGGTTTCTTCCAATTTTAAATGTTTAAATAATTGAGAATAATTATTTGTTTAAAAAATTTTTATAACAAATTAATTGTTAGTAAATGAAGGGTAGAAATGCAGAAGGAGTCAAGCGCCAAATTTTCGAAATCGGGTTTATTAGCTCAAAAAATCAGATAAATTCTAATACACATGCCTGCCAAAGAATTTTTTTGGGGCATCATTTTTCAAAATTCCCACTAAAAAAAGAACAGCTGGAGGGGTCAAGCGCCAATGTGTACTTGATCCCGATCGATCATCGCGCCTGCGCAGTATTGAGAAATCACGATCGTAGCAGACGAAAGGACGCGTGTGTTTGGCTTGTGTTTTTGTGTTTACAGTAAAAGTTTTTGGTTCTTTTAAATTAAAAACAATGCCACTTGGTGGAAATTTTGCCTTTTATGCCTCCTTGGGCGCAGCAACAATATATCGAAATTATTCAGGGGCATTAAAATATGCATAACGATCCATATGCTGATGATGGTTACCCCGTTTTATAATATTTTTTCTACGGTCGGTCTTATAATAAAAAGTTCAACAAAAATTTTCGTTGAATATCTTGAATTAATCACATTCTTAAAATATTGATATAGTACAATCTACGATAGGATAAAATAATAAATTGCTTACTTCTAATTTCAACGGACATAATGTTACAAGAAGAAACCCAATACAAGGAAAATAATAATAATCGCAGTAAATAGGGAGATTTTGCATGTCGTTCCGTAGTATACGGTAAACGGTAAAGTCACGTGATGACGTTTCTGCGCATGCTCTACGAGATTAGCGTTAACGTTTTCCGCTATCCAACGTTCGTTAGCGTATCGTTTAGCGTTTACCGTATGCTACGGAACGATATGCAAAATCTCCCTATTATTGCCGTTTAAAGTTGTCCGAGAAGCTTTTCTAACCTCAAAGTAAAAAATCCAATTTCATTTTTCTCGACACTGGTTAATTATTTTTAATTACTATTGGGTCCTTCCATTCAGTACTAAATAAGCTAAAACCCAATTTCTCATTTTTTGGAAATATGCAAAATTATTGCTGCTATCGTCATTTGAAGTTGAAATGTCAGTTTTACGCTATTTCGAAGTCATAATTGGATTTTGAAATTTCTCGAAACTGCGTGATTTTTTTCAAACAAACTTTTTGGAAATCAATTCGTCCATTCAATAGCTAGAATTCAAATTTTTATTTTTTCCTCAAACTGCAAATTGACTCCACAATTAATGTTGAAAGATTTTAAAAGTCGATACGGACCCGAAATCTAACCTCGAAACGTGACCTGTTTCATTAATTTTCTCGAACCCGGATAGCTTTTTGTAAGCAAACTTTTTTTAGTTCGATAGAGCATGAAAGTATCTCGAAAGTGCTTTCTTATTTTTTTCTTAAATGGTCCCGCTGAATTTAAAACATGTTTTTAGTCTCTCCTGAAAAAAGTGAAAAATGGCGCTTGACCCCTTCTGCATTTCTACCCTTCAAATATTGTTATCGAAAAAAACAAATAACTAGTTAGAAAATTTTTTATTTTTCAAATTTTAAATGTTTAAATAATTGAGAATAATTATTTGTTTAAACATTTTTTATAACAAATCAATTGTTAGTAAATATTTTTATCGATAAAAACAATTTATTATTTAAGAAGCTTATGACCATTCAAATTTTGAATGTGTAAATAGTTGTAAATAGTTATTTGTTTAAAGAATTTTGATGGAAAATTAATTGTTAGTAAAAATTTTTAGTGATAAAAACATTTTATTAGTTCGAACATTTTTCACGCTTCAAATTTAAAATGTTTGAATAAATAAAAATAATTATTTGTTTAAACAATTTTTATAAAAACATCATTGTTAGTAAATATTGTTATCGATAAAAACAATTAACTAGTAAAAATTTTTTATTCTTCAAATTTTAAATGGTTTAATTTGTATACCATTGAGCCATTTCCGTTTCAGGGTAGGCGTGACACTACCCGATTCGGGTAGTGTTTCTAGGTGGATAGTTTTCTTGTAGTTATAAATAACTACAAGTGTGGGTTCACCACACCCATGATGTGCCAACAGCACTCAGTATTCTTGAATGGTCACCCATCCAAGTACTAACCGCGTCCAACGCTGCTTAACTTCAGTGATCTGACGAGAACTGGGGTTTTCAGCGTGGTATGTAATTTGATATAATTGAGAATAATTATTTGTTCAAACAATTTTTATAAAAAATTAATTGTTAGTAAATATGTTTATCGATAAAAAACCATTTATTAGTTACAAAATTTTTAACGCTGCATAATTTTAAATGTTTAAATAATTGAGAATAATTATTTGTTTAAAGAATTTGCAACACAAAACAAATGTATGAAAATATTTAGTAAATATTGTTATTGGATAATAATCTTTTATTATTGAAACAACTTTTATGAGACGATAATGTTAAATGTTTAAAAAATAATAAATAAAAACTAAATCAGTTTATGTAAACATCCTATTTATAATAATTTCGAATACGAAATTCATATTTACTGTCTTTATGATTAGGATAGATATTTCGAGAGAGATTTGTAGGTATAGACTATATTAGACTATGAATGGATGAGCCGAGGCAACACGCCCACCATAATATATGTAATTTATGGACTATCTGAGTCGCTTACGTCCGAATCATTTCTGGTTTTTGGTAATAATCTTATTGATGTTAAAATTTAAATTATATAATTTTCAAAAGGTCGTATCCTGAATCTATGAGAAACAACTGTTGTAATTTTCAGCGATAACAAACAATATTTAGGCTCTGAAACAAGCTCTTGAAAATCATGGTTTTAAGCAAAAACAGCCATGTTTAAGACTTAAAAAATAATCCTATAAATGATTTTTTTGATATCTTTTTTTTACAGCACTTTCTTCATTACTGAATAAGGCGTTTCCAAAATTTCATTAGATTCTTCAAATAATTCATATGTTAGATTTGAGCATGAAGAAAAATTGACATTTTTCTATGTTAAACTCCATAAGAAATTAATAACCTTGGCGGCACCTTTAAATATTCTTGAAAAATTATTTTAAAAAATGGACATTAGTTTTTCAGTATGAGGAACAGGTTTCCAGTCAGAAATAATAAAAAATCGAAAGTGTGTCATTTTGGGCCACCCTAATATATATATATATATATATATATGATTTTTAAATATATTTGTGCTGTTGGCGGAATTTTTCAACCTCGGCTTTCTTTACTTGGGCGATCAGAAGTGAGAAAAGTGCATTACACCATCTAGATGCCTCACTTCTAGAAGCCTAAGTAAAGAAAACCGAGGTTGAAAAATTCCGCTAACAGCTCCTCGACAAGAAAATGCACGGAAACTTTTATAGAAATGTAGAAAATAAGCCCTTGTCCAAGAAGCTAACTTTTGCTTTCCTCAGATCATCAGGACTTAATTCAGGTACAGAGGGTTTTATGTTTCGCATGTCAGGACGGTGTCAGTTCTACCTTAGTATATCGTGACCGCATTTTACGTCAAGAAGTGCCCAGCAATAGATGCAGAGCCCTAAGAGTGCTTTACTACTATCTTTGTCGTTCTTACGGTGTTGGCCGCGACCCTGCCCTGCCGAACGCTCCGAGGGAGATAGAGTCAATTGTCCAAAAATGAGAAGTGCCAAATTTTCTGGAACTACAATTTTCGGGCAGCAGTCTCCATTGCACACTCGAGGCCTGGCATTGTTCTCTCGAACTTCGAGAAACAAACTATATTCGTATTCGAATTCTCGGCTCCGGCTGACTACTTCATCAATGCCAAGGAGAAGGAAAAGGAGAAGAGGTATCAAGACCTTAAAAGGGAGCTGCAGCAACTGTACCCAACATATTCGGTTAAAGTAATTGTCCTTACGATCGGTGCTTTCAAAGTTGCGAAACTATCACTGGTTAGTAAAGGGTTTCGTTGTGATTTCGTCGTGCCCTGTGGCCACGAATCTCAGGTCGTGAGACGTGGCCATAGATGTGATTGACCTCGGTTCTACTGGGACCCGATGTCATTTTCATAAATGGAAGTTGCTCTGGGATCCTACGGTAGTTGTTTAACCTGTTTATATATATATATATATATATATATATATTCAAAACGAAGCGACCCTGGGACTTAGGGTCCTTCAATTTATTTTACTGGTTGTTTTAACATCCCGTATACATTCCAACAAGGAAATCGACATTTCCTAACAACCAAAGTCACGGGAGATTTTGTTATTATACTACTGGGGTCGGAAATCACTTCACAATAAATATGGAAAACATATCCAAGCAGGGACAGTCGCTGAATTCATTCTAAGGGTTCTTTTAACATCCCATAAACATTACAAGAAGGAAATTGACATATTGACAAATTACAATATATTCTAGCAGAGATGTATAACATCTCTTAAGGATTCATGCAAGGAAACGGACATTTCAAAATAACCAATTTATCAAATTGGAAACATAAACGAAAAGTCTTAGTAAAAATTGTCTAGTTCACAAAAAATGTGTAGAGTATGTACGACCACTATTTGATAAATCATAAAAATGAACGATTTTTCGTCAACGAAAATGGTCGTAGATTTTTCAATCAAACACTTTGTGCCCGTTAAGGGTTAAAAGTAACATCCCACAAAATGTTAAAAGACATTTGGTTAAATGGGTAGTTTTTTGATGATAACCCATAGTGATTTCCTGTACTGATATGTTAATCAGAAAATATCATCAGCTTTAGCTACGCGATGAATCTCGAATCTGAGCGAGTTCGGATGTTAAGCCATTCCGAGCGCGGGTAGCACTCGGATGGGCGACCATCTACGACCTACGACCAGGTTGTGTATTCGCTGCGTTTTGTCTAATGTCGAGCATGAGGTTTTACGCCGAGAATGATTGTGTGCATTTGATGTTCTTTGTCGAATGTCTACCTTCGAAATCGACTGTCTAAAAGCCGGCTGAACCCGGGAGGCGGTTTCTTGCAGTTTTCCTCTCCCTTGGCCGAACGTCTAGGCAAATGCAAGTTCTTCTAATGAAGTCGGATGTAGCCGCGGGTTATCACTGGTTGTGATTAAATTCATACAGTGATTCTAAGCCTCCCTTAGTAAACGAAAAATTTGCACAGGCCCATAACAAGTGAAGTCGAGTCGTCTAGGGGTGTATGCACTCATGCTAAAGGACTAAAATGATACTCTAGCACCGAGGGTGAGGGTGAGGTTTTAATATAAAGGCATAGTACAATAGATTTTGCAGCAGTGCTACGGGACTTGAATGGATCAGCCTAACAAGGCAATAATAATCCTAAGATGCAAGCTGTTAAGAATCAGCGGTTTTCGTCTTTCGTCTACTGAAAATTTTTCTTTAAAATTTAATTGCGTTTGTTAGATCTCGCGCTTCGCGCTCGATAATATATTTACCCGGTCTTTGTATATCTCCATACCCATGTAGAAAATTATCAGGGCAGACTTGCATTCAGTTAGAATATTGTCTAGACCGTCTAATCTAGACAGTCTTTTCGAGTCCTAATCGGGTGATGGCTAGCCCGTCTTGACCAAAAATTTTCCAAGTATCAAACCCAAATATTTTTTTGAACATTTCAAAAAATATCCAGGGTTGTTCAAAATTATAAAAATTAAAAATGTACATTAAAAACAAAGAATTCTTTTTCTCATCATCTAGAGAGACTTTGAAATAATTTTTAACGTCAAACATCTAAAATAGATTTTCACAAGACCGTCTGAACAGCACTAGATTAGCTCGTCCAGACTAGCGCTAGATTAGCTTGTCCAGACTAGCATTTGACCATACAAAAACGTTTCACTTCTACTCAACGCCATCGACAACTGTAATTTGGTGATTGTGAATTCTCTTTTGTTAAAGTTCCTTCGGCCTTAACGAAGGCATTCTCACCATGCATCTTTATACAAAGCAACCCTAAAAAATGTATCATTTCAATAAATGTATATTATTACAATTTTTAATGTGCATTGATATTAAAAAATACGTATTTACATTATCTGTTTTCAAAATTCAAAAAAGTGCGCGTCCTATCAAAAAAAAACTTGCGTCGTTTTTCCAAGAATTTTAATTCAAACATTTTTTATTTTTTACGATTGAACCGAAAACTACGCGTTCTATTCAAAACTGATTGACAATATATTTGTAGATCTTTTTCGGGTGAACAATTTTGGTCTATTTATTAATTTTTTATTCTTATCTTGCATAGTTTGGCCACAAAATGCACTTTTTTATTTTTAATAACATTTTTCTCGATTAGAACGGAAAATATGTCTTATCAAAACAATTATTTCGAGAAAATTGTTCGTCTTTTTGAAACGAACAATTTTGCTTCTAAAGATTTTTTTTCATACCTCATATAGTTTTGCTGGAGAATGGAATCTTTTATTTTTTAAAAAGCATTTTCGATGGATGATACCAGAATCGTCTGTCAAAAATGGCTGGGTAACGAACTTGTTCTTTCGTTTCAGGCCTTGAAAAAGTTTACCAAAGGGCAATCCAACTGGCTAATTCCTTCCAAAGATATCGTGTATACAGATAACGACAACGACAGATAGACGCGAAGTCAAATCCATTGTTTCTCGATGAGTAAGTTCGAAAACGTAGATAATTGATGAAATCGGCGAACTCAATTTTCAGATCAAACCAATACCTTCTCATGGAGATGAAAATTTTTCTTATTATATCTACTTTAGGGTTAAAAATGCCGCCCTGATAATAAATTTAAATACTTATTTCCATTGTCGCTGTTTCCTGTTAATCTTCTGAGCTATTTTTCATTAAAACGAGTTTGATTGAAAAATTTACAACCATTTTCGCTCATGAAAAATCGTCATTATCATGATTTATCAAATAGTGGTCGCAAATACGTCCTACTGATGGCCGTGCATGTCAAAAGTTACTAATATGTATCGGTTTTAAGTAAATAGGTTTTTTTAGACGTGCATGCTCTACAAAACTTGTATATACTAGACAAATCTGAATAAGAGGTTTCGATAACATGAGCAATGCGATAATTTGCTTTTAAGGAAATGTCAATTTCCTTACTTGAATCATTAAGCGATGTTAAAACAACCCTTAAAATAAATTCAACAACTTTCACTGCTAGGACATATTTTGCACGTTCATTGTGAATTAATTTCCGACCTTAATAGTATATAATCCAAAAATCTGGAGTAGTTTTCATTCTTAGGCAATGTCGATTTCTTTGCTTGAACATTTAGGGGACGTTAAAACAACCCTTAAAATAAATTCAGCGACATTCCCTGCTAGGATATGTTTCCTGCATTTACTGTAAAGCGATTACTGATCCCGATAGTATAATCAAAAAATCTCCCCTGATTTTGGTTCTTAGGAAATGACAGTTTCCTTGCTTGAATCTTTAGAGGTTGTTAAAAAAAACATAAAATGAATTCTACGACTTTTTCTGCTAGGGGATGTATTTTATATTTATTTTGAAGTGATTTCTAACCCCAGTAGTATAATAAAAAAAAACTCCTGTGACTTTTCTGATTGTTAGGAATCAATTGTTTCATTTAAATCGAGAAGGGAGGTTTCCTTGTTTAATAAAACAGGATGTTTGTCCAGGGTATCCAGGGCGACGTTGCGCTGGCGGCGATTACCGCCAAAACGGGAGTAATTCTCGCCGTAATGGATATCTGCTTCAAAGAAAGGCAAGGATGTTTGGGTGGTCCAGGGTATACAAGGCGATCTAGCGGTTCGTTGCAATGACGGCGATGGCTATCGATACGGTAGTAGTCCTCTCCGTAACGGAGATCGGCTTCAACGAAGGGCAAGAGTGGTCTAGGATATCCAGAGCGACGTTGCGGTTCGTTGCGTCAACGATGATGGTTACCGATACGGAAGTAATCCTCTCCGTAGCACGGACCCTAGCTCGAACAAAAAAGCAAACGCGTA
>CAKNYM010051004.1:160907-185619 GCA_932195095.1 Andricus curvator
GGGGGGGGGGAGGGCTGGAGTCCTAGGGCCCCTCCGCTTCTCTTTTCCCTGATACTTTTCTGCTTGTCTACAAGCATAGTCTCTCAAAATAGCAATTTGAACATAGTATTATTAGCATCCACGGATTTTTGTGATTCAAATGACACATTACCTGCCCGTGAAAGTTTAGAAATTGAAGGACTTTAATTCATCGATTACTTTAAAAATTATTTTTATTTTTAAATTCGACACAAATCAAATTTTCAACCTTCATACACACATGACATGTACTTGTAATCGGGAAAAGTTTATAAGGCCGTAATTAATACATTGTTTGAATTAAGAGAAAATTTAAAAGAGATAACAGTTTTTCTTTGTGCCTGATTCAAGCAACGCGAATAAATACATCAGATTCGGGAATTTGTTGGTAAAAATTGTTATTAACAAAAGAACGACGATTTCACAGTGGTAACAGGGAGAAAGATTATCAGGAAGCTACCAGATAAATAATTTTTTTTTAAATCGAAAATCTTTTCTGTAAAATCGCAACTGGGACAGACCAAAGATTATGTTGCAATTCATTTTTTATAAGGCCATAATTAATCAATGATTTTAATGAAAAGAGGATCGAGAAAAGACAAAGTTTTTGTTTTATATCTCATTTTAAAAACACGTTAAAAACAAAAGCTATATCAAATAGCTGCATTTGTTTATACAACTTGTTATTGACAAAAAAAAGAGTAAGATTTTTGCAAAGAAACAAAAGTATTTGTAATCAAAGTAATTTCCCCAAGATTTTTTACAAAAGTTATAGCATCGGCCTTGCAAAATGTACACAAAGTCTTTTATTAGCAAGTTCAAAAAATTGTACACGTAGTTGTTAAAAAAGACGATTTTTTACACTTATATATTAACACAAGTTTTTGCTCCGTCGGAAAATTTTCTTTTTTCACGTGGAGAATGTGTCCTGAAAAATGATGAATGCGCGGTTTATTAGGGTTCGATTATCGGTGCTTGCGAATTTTATGCGATAACGTTTTTCTCATGTTATATTTAGACTGTATAAGTCAAGATATTTGATATATTATGAAAAAGTCATTACTTACTGAAAAAGATTTCTTGGTTGAAAATTCAATTCCTTGTTTGAAAGTAGAACTGCTTTCTCTAAAATTAATTTTTTTGTGTGAAAATTAGTTGTTTTTTGTTTGTTAAAAATTAACTTTTTGACTGAAAAATCAACTACGTTGTTGAAAATTCAACTTGGCGTGAAAAAATCATCTTTTTGTATTGAAAATTCAACGATCTGGTAGAAAATTCAACTGTTTTGTAGAAAATTCGTTTTTTTTTTATTGAAAATTGATGTTTTTAAGTTAAACTTTCATTATTCCATTTTTTGTTAATAATTTGTATTTTTATTATTTTAAGTTTAACTATTTGCCTCAAACTTGATGTATAATTTGTTGAAAACTCGTCTTTTTTGGTAGAAAATTAATTTCTTTGGTTAACAATTTTACTAATTGGTTAAAAATGTATGTGTTTTGTTGAGAAATCGTATATTTTAATAGAAAATTACTCTTCGTCGTTGACAATTCATGCTTTTGGTTGAAAATTCAACTTTTTTGTAGAAATATCGTCTTTATCCATCGAATTTATCCAGGCAAAGTAAGGTACCGTCTCTTTTATCCGAGAGCGATAAGTGTAAGTACCTCGGCGCATTTGTATGTATTAAATGTATTGTGGATCTGTTCCGATGTCTTAGATGAGCGAAAAGCCGAAATCTTGTACGGCCAAATTCGAGCGAATTTTGAAGTAATAATTTCTGACGCCATTCGTCGACGAATTTTAAAGAAACTTGTATTGTATTTTATCAAATGAGCCTAGATTTACTGATGTAAATTAAAGAAAACTGATAATTGAATTTTCAACAGTTGGAAATCCTATTCTTGAAAATAAAAAAATTGAATTTTCAACTGTTTAAAAGCGAAGAAAATTGAAAACGAAAGAAAATTGAAGAAAGTTGAACATTGAGTTGTCAACAGTTGAATGTTCCTCAATTTCAAACTGTTGAATTCAACATGAGGATTTATTGAATAAACATTTCATTTCATGAAACAAAAATTTTGAAAAAAGTAGATTTTTCGAAAACGAGTCGCTAGTGGCAAATAATGTTTTTTGGCAAATTAATATCTGTCTAATGGACCCTCAGTATGAAATTTATAAGATTAAAAAAATGCCATCTTTGAGCATCTCCTTATAGCTATATCCAAGTTGTAAAAAAAATTCTTCAATGTCAGAAGTCATAAAAAAATCATTAAACATTATTTAAAAATTCACTAATTCTTATAAAAAGATTGTTTCTTCTTTTATACATGTAAAGATTAATGTATAATCCTTCCCTTATTTTCGCCCTTTTTCGTGAAAAAATTACCCTAGTTCCCCTTTTCTGAGCTCCCTTTGTACTGTGATAACTGAAAACAAATTTTTCAGCAAGGAAAAGCCCAAAATAGGTCTTTTGTTTATAACGTTTTTTATTAACAATATCAAATATATCATTTTTATAATCGTAAATTGAAGAGTTTTTAGACACCAGCTATCGTTTTTTTGAATAAACCTCAGAAATACTAGTTAAAAAACAATGTCTCACAGAAGTCGACACAGTTGACTATTCGTTCACACCAATTGTTTACACAAATTATCTTAAACATTACATGCATTTTTTACGTTTTCTAAGTTTATCTGTATTAAATATGATACACAGCGAGTTTGTTTACATTTTTGATTTCAGAGAAATAGAATGAAATCTGCGAAATTGTCCTTTTTGCCCCACCTTCCGTTAAATAAAAATTAAAAAACAAAATAATCAAGTAAATACCAGATCCGTCCCACTTTAAGGCGATACAATAAAAACTTTCTCATTTAAAAGAATATTTTTAGTCTCGATCCAACATATTCAATAAACTTCAATTATTGAATGTCTTAAGCCCTAAAATTAGTGAAAAACTGTTTTGTTACTGAATTGCATAAAAAATCGTGAAGATTTAAAAAGTGATTATAATTCTGAAAAGCGGAAACCGCTAATTGTGAATTTTAGTATCGATTTATTTTCTTTTTAGTGAAAGCTCATTACCTGAGTATTAATTTGCCAAAGCAGTCATATACGCTTTTTCGCTGTTTTCGAGAAAATCTACTTTGAAATATTCGCCACTGGCGAAAAACATTTAACGCGTCGGCTTCATGGCTGTAAGACCTCTTTCTTACTTCTATTTTCAAATACAATTGGTAAAATTATTGAAAAAAATTAATAACATTTATAGAAAGAAATTTTTTCCCGAAAAACATAATAAAGTTTTAAAAAAGTCCGTTTTCCGTGAAAAAGAGCATTAACAACATTATTATTCGCAGAATCTTTGAAGATTATTCAAGGCCAAGGCACTTAAAAAATATTACGCTTCAGAACACTTCAGTTAAACATTTTTTTACTGGCACAGTTTCGGAAAAATCGTGAATGTTTTTTCTTTTCGTTTCTTAATCTTCACACATAATCGAGTAGCCCGTGACAATTCTGGATGCACTAAAAGTGTGACGCAGTAACTTTGGCTTCAGAGCTCCGCAAAAGTCCCCTGATTATGAATATCAAGGTATTGTATTATATTCTGAATATCAACAATTTTTTGAAACAATTACATTATTCTTTTAAGATAAAAATGTTGTAAAATTATGTTCGGAAAGTTCATGGAAAAAGAAAACTCGTGTGTCATAACAAATTCTTCATGTAACGACCCGTCTTGAAGAAAGAGCGTTACAAACAATTGAATTTGCACACAAATTGACATATTTGCGGCTGTATATCTCGACAACTATTGGACCAAAAATGGTATTTTTTTAACAACTACGTGTACAATTTTTTGAACACGCTAATAAAAGACTTTGCGTACATTTTACAAGGTTGATGCTAGAACTTTTGTAAAAAATCTTGGGGAAATTACCTTCATCACAAATACTTTTGTTTCTTTGCAAAAATCTTACTCTTTTTTTTGTCAATAACAAATTGTATAAACAAATGCAGCTATTTGATATAGCTTTTGTTTTTAACGTGTTTTCAAAATGAGATATAAAACAAAAACTTTGTCTTTTCTCGATCTTCTTTTCATTAAAATCATTTATTAATTATGGCCTTATAAAAAATTAATTGCAACATAATCTTTGGTCTGTCCCAGTTGCGATTTTACAGCAAAGATTTTCGATTTAAAAAAAAAAATTATTTATCTTGTAGCTTCCTGATAATATTTCTCCCTGTTACCACTGTGAAATCGTCGTTCTTTTGTTCATAACAATTTTTAGCAACAAAATCCCGAATCTGATGTTTTTATTCGCGTTGCTTGAAACAGGCACAAAGAAAAACTGTTATCTCTTTCAAATTTTCTCTTTATTCAAACAATTTGTTAATTACGGCCTTATAAATTTTCCCCGATTACAAGTACATGTCATGTGTGTATGAATGTTGAAAATTTGATTTGTGACGAATTTAAAAATAAAAATCATTTTTAAAGTAATCGATGAATTAAAGTCCTTCAATTTCTCAACTTTCACGGGCAAGTAATGTGTCATTGGATTCGCAAAAATCCGTGGATGATAATAATACTATGTTTAAATTGCTATTTGAGAGACTAAACTGTAATGTGTCTGACGACAAGTTGACACGGTCCTTGTCAAAGTCGGAAAGCTCCCATACTTAGACCCAGAGAGGTGTGGGGGTTATCACTTCTGGGACGGTGGACTCACCTACGATCGGAATAGGATCCTAAAGTGCGGTTTTCCACGAAATTACCATGGCTAACTTGCAACAACAAAAACCTACAGTAAAATATCTAAGGGCGGGAACTCTGCACGCGCGTAGTCTAAATACTGGCGGATTTAGCGAACTCATTTTGATAGCAAAGAAATACGATACTGACTTCATAGCACTTCATAGCAATCTCTAAGGATAACTATACTTTTCACTATGGGGGAGCTAAGGGGCACACACTGGGGACCGGTTTTCTTATTAATAAACGAATTTCGCAAGCGGTTATCGACATACAATTCATTAACGATCGGTTATCATGCATCGTACTAAAGGGTAATTTCAGCAAACAGGTGTTAATCAACGTGCACTGCCCCACCGAGGACAAAGACGAAGATACTAAGGATCTTTTTTACGAAACAATCGAACAGGTTTTTGGCAAGTTCTCAACGTATGACGCAAAACTAGTATTGGGAGATTTCAACGCGAAAATTGGAAAAGAACCGATGTATAGGCCTACAATAGGGTCGGAAAGTTTGCATGACGTCAGTAATGATAATGGGACTAGAGTAATAAACTTTGCAGCTTCAAAGAACCTCGTTGTCAAAAGCACATTTTTCAAGCATAAAAATATACATAAGGCCACCTGGACATCACCAGATGGTATCACTCACAATCAGATTGATCACGTTCTAATTGACAGAAGACGTCATACAAACATTCTCGATATAAGATCGTACAGGGGAGCGGATTTAAATTCAGACCACTTTCTCGTGATAGTAAAACTAATATCTAGGCTAGCGTTAAGTAAGAAAACAAGCCGCACAGAGCCAACAGTTCGTTTCAATATAGATAAGTTAAAAACACCAACAGAAATATTAAATTATCAAGTTGAGATTACTAATAGTTTCGACGTTCTCCAAGAACAGAGAGACGATAACGATAATTACGTGGAGGACTCGGAAACCCTGTGGAGCAATATGAAAAAGGCGATAAAGACAGCCGCGAAACTTACTATAGGTTTAAAGAAAGTAACCAAAAGCAAACAATGGTTTGACGAAAAGTGCAAACTTTGGTTTGAAAAGCGTCGGAAGGCCAAACTAATTAGTTTACAAAATAAGTGCGATCAAACACATAAGAAGTATCTCGAGATTAGTAAAAGTACTAATAGGCTTTATAGATCCAAGAAAAGGGAGTTGGAAAAGAATAAAATACTAGCAATAGAAACGCATAATAAACAAAATAACCCGCGTGAGATGTACAGGGGAATTAATTTTATAAGGAAAGGCTTCCAAAGTAGAATGGAAGTAATGAGGGACGAAAATGGCAATCTAGTAGCCGATGCGACAGAGAGACTGAATTTATGGAAAAACTATTTCGATAAACTATTAAATGTACGCGAAGACCCCGTTGAAGGTAATCTCGGTGAAATCCACACTGCCGATCTACTAATTGATGATCCTACTGATGTAGAAATAGAAATGGCCATAAAGAAGTTGAAAAATAACAAAGCGGCGGGCATCGACGACCTACCGTCAGAACTGATAAAAAATGGAGGCCCTTGCCTCACAAAGCAAATTTGTAAATTAATACGCGCAGTCTGGAAAACAGAACGCAATGCAGAGGAATGGAATACCTCTATTATTATTCCCATATTTAAAAAAGGCGATAAAACGAACTGTAACAATTACCGGGGAATTTCACTTGTGCCTTCGTGCTATAAGATCCTGTCCAATGTAATCTTAAGTAGACTAACTCCTTTTGCCGAGGAAATCATTGGCGATTACCAGTGTGGATTCCGCCGAAACCGATCTACAAGCGATCAAACGTTTACAATTAGACAACTGTTAGAAAAGAAATGGGAATTTAATGAAGTAGTACATCAGCTATTTATCGATTTCAAAAAAGCTTACGACTCTATTATACGCGTACGAATGTACTAGATCCTAGAGTTTTTGGGCGTACCAAGAAAATTAGTTAGACTTATCGAAATTTGCTTAAGCGGCAGTAGGGGTAGAATACGTGTAAACGGAAGTTTATCTGAAGAGTTTACGATCCGGGATGGCCTGAAACAGGGCGATGCACTTTCGTGCGCCCTTTTCAACTTAGTGTTAGAATACGTGGTCAGACAAGTACAAGCGAATCGGACCGGTGCTACCCTCAATGGGATAATACAAATTCTTGGGTATGCGGATGATCTCGACTTACTAGGGGATGATAAAGAAACCGTAGCTAAAAATGCAGAAATCTTGATCACAAAAGCCAAAGATATTGGTTTGGAAGTTAGCGAATCGAAGACAAAATATATTACCGTCGCCAGATCCGAACAAAGTAATGTAGGCGGGGATCTAATGGCCGGAAATATGAAATTTGACAGGATTAACGAGTTTAAATACCTCGGGACTATTATAACTAGCGAAAATAACATTAAAACGGAAATCAACGCGCGGCTTCACGCTGGCAATGGGTGCTATTATGCAGCAAACACGCTACTAAAATCGCGATTGCTATCTAGAAACATCAAAGTAAGAATTTACAAAACGATAATAATGCCGGTCGCCATGCACGGGTGTGAAACGTGGGCGCTGACGAAGGGAGCGGAAAATAGGTTTAGAGTTTTCGAAAATAAAGTACTTAGAAAAATATATGGTCCAAAGAGGGACGAAGAGACTGGTGAATGGAGAAAATTGCATACTGATGAGCTGCATGCTCTCTACGGGTCACAAATATTAATAGAGTTATGAAAGCGCGTAAATTAAGATGGGCGGGGCACGTAGCAAAAATGGGCAATGAAAGAACAGTGGCGCAAGTTTTAAGAGGTTTAAGATACCTGGTGGTATCAGGGGCCCTAGGACTCCAGTCCTCCCCCCTGCTGTACACCGGATGCGACCATGGGGGTGGGTTTGCTTTGAGAAATAGCATGACGGGGGAAGGGGTGAGGGGAGACGATGCGATGTAACGCGCGCATGAAGCGGAACGATGGTGGTGGGGGATGCGAGATCGCATCGCACTCGAGTGCGGTCGGCTACTTCCGTGTCAACTCGTGTTGACACGGAGGGTTGGAGGGCTCGGGGGGTGCCGTGTTGGGATTGACACGCTGGGACTCGATTTGATGGTGGGGGGCTGCGTCTTGGGGGTCGGGGTGAAGGGAGACGATGCGATGTAGCGCGCGCATGACGCGGAGCGGAACGACGGTAATGGGGGATGCGAGATCGCGAATCCGAAGACATTCGGGTGCCTTCGTGTCGAGTCGGGTTAGAACTAGATTATTAAAACCGAAGAGTTTCCTATTATATTGTGTTGACGGGAAGAAATTTAAGTACGACCAGGAGTTACAAGACATGATATTACAGGGAACGAATTAATTTATATTTCTTTCGTCTTTAGTTCCTCACTCCTGACGATGAAAAGTTATGCTGAAATATCGCTTGGTTGAAAGTTGAATAAGTTTGTCGAAAATTTCTCTTTTTGGCTTAAGAATAAATCTGTCTTAGTTGAAAATCCATCTGTTTGGTTGAAAACGCGTTTTTAAAAATTGCAAAAGAATTATTTTAACTGATTATGCAACTATATGAGTTGTACATTCATCGTAACTGTAGTTGAAAATTCATCTGCTTGGTTGAAAGTTTCACTGTTTTGTTGAAAATTGTAGTTTCGCAAAACTACTTTATTCAAAAGTCGTTTCTTATTTTATTGAAAATTAATTTCTTACAACTGAAAGTGTAATTTTTCCACCTCAAAAGGAAAATTTGTTCTATTTTGCCATAAAAATTCGTCTTTTTTCGTAGAAAATTAATATTCTTTTTTTCCAATTTCCCCAAAAAATTCTTATCTGGTGGAAAATGCATATTTTTGGGTTAAAAAGTCGACTGTTTTACAGACGTTTCTTAGCTTTAAATATTTTTTTAAAATTGAAAATCAATTATTTTAGATGATTATGCAACTATTTCAGTTGTATATTCATCGTAACTGTAGTTAAAAATGCATCTGTTTGGTTGAAAGTTAATTAAAATTATTAAAGTAAATTCAATGTACTGTAATAATTTTAATTTATTAAAGTAAATTAAAATTAATTTAAATAATCAATTACTTTATTAAAATTAATAACAAATGATGTCACCTGACAAAGTCTCCTAATAAATACGGCCTTTTCTGAGTCACTAGCAATGGATTTTCTGATAAAAAAGCAAACCACAACAAAAATGGTTTAAAATGGAAAATTATCGCGCTTTAATAAAATATCTTGAGGGAAGGATTTCCCTAAGTTCTTTACAGACGTTCCCGTTGAAAGGAAAACAAAATCTGCAGTCTGAACGAATTCTGAATTGTGAAAACAATAATAGCCGTGTTGATTAATTAACATAATATTAAAATATACCCCCTCACCCCTAACCTGAATCAACAGTGTGACATGTCAACTTTATGAATTCATGTCTAACACTGTGCTCCAGCAATCTGTGGCGGCCATATTTTCTCCCTAGTAACTTTTACTTCTCTACCCGGAGGTTGGTACTACTTAGAACGCAAGGCAAACGCACGTGCGGTGCCGCGCCGCGCGGAATGGGTTTAGTGTGGAGTCACCATAACGGGGATTGGGTGTGACGCTGCTGTGAAGGCGGCATGCAAGCGTTAGAAGGCGGGAGTCCAAGAATTAAGAAGACGAGATAAGGTAAAACTAGCGTTTATTTAAAAAGCGTCGAAGTATACGCTACGGGGAATCAGGGAGAAGTGACTCTCGGTTTCGAAACGCGCTATACTTAACGGCTAGCTCGGGTGGCGGCGCACCACTTACGGCGCAAATGAGTGGGGCATTGGCCCGCGGTCGCAGCGCAAAAATTAACAAGCGTGAACGATGGCCGAAGCCACGCTTGCGCTGTCCTGTGTCAAATGGACTCAGTTTATTCTAAGTCAAATGACAGGTGGGGTTTGGACTTTGTGATCAGAAACAAAAAAAACAATACAAAGTCTCATGAAAATCAGTCCGTTTTTTATTTATTTTTTTTAATTTGGGTCATTTGAATAAAATTTTTTTTTTTAATATTTTGAACTCAAATTTGTGATGAAAACCCCGAAAACAACCCTAGTATGGAGTCTCTCAATTTCCCCAAAATCAACGGGCGGCGCCCCCCCCCCGTAGTACTGAGTCTGATTGAAATCTGCCAGTTTATTGATTTTTGTTTTACCTGAAATTTATTATCAGAAACTCTGAAAGCTTTGAACAACCTCGAGCTGTTCGAGTACACGAAACTTTCGAGAACCCGGAACTTTCGAGACTTTCGGAAAGCTTGAACATAAACTCGACTTGTTTGAACATCGAGTTTTTCGCAAACCCCTGTGAAAAAGACTCTTTTCATGATTAATCTTCGATTAATCTCTAGGAGAATATAAAATTACAATTTGAATATAATACCTCGTGTGATCATCCTCATTGTTTCGTAAACTTTGTAAACAAAATTCGACGAGATGTAGAAGAGAAGTTTTTCCATATTGTGTAAATTCCTTCACAATCCGTTTAATAATTGCCTCTACACTATTTGTATGTACTTTTGCTCTGTATAAACTCCTTAACACAGATTCTACTAATTGTCTTCTTTTCGTTTCACAATTTTTCGAGCTCGAAAACCCATTAAGAATGTTATCTAAGATTTTTGGGGCATCTAGATGACATACTCTCTCATTCATCAAACTGCAAAGCTAAAAAAAAGTTTGTTGGTCAGCAAATATGTATATTACACAGAGCATGTTATTTATCATCAAACATAAATTATGACGTTATAAAAGTTTCCAATATTCTAAAGAAATCATATAATCCGGCAGATAAGTGAATCGACTATTTCTAAGGATTGGACTAAGGATTGGATCCATTTCATATCAGGCAAGTTCTATAATCTACACTTCAACATGTAGAATCTCTCGGCGATGAAAATTGTTGTTTTTTACATGAAATTGGGCGACACGTATTTTTCTATTGTGCCCACTAAAATTGTCTACTTTCTCTACTTTTGTCTATTTTTGGTCTACTTTGACTGAATATAAAACGTCCATCAAGAAAACCCACACTTATATTTTATATTTTTAACTGTGTAGAATTTGTACTAAAAAGTTCTACAAAAAGACCTCTTACACTGTTATGATATCTTGCATCGTTTACGGGAAAAATGGTCAAATTCTATTTTTAATAGAATTTCTTATTGATAATTGAATTTTCGCATTTTTTTCATAAACGGTGCAACATTTCATAACAAATTATGAATCCAAAATTCAAGACATAGTCTCAAATTTTAACCTTTCTTTGAACGTTTTTTTTTTTATCAAGATTTATCTTATTTAGAGAGATTAAGACAAATTATTTGGGTCATACGTTCAATATAAATGTTTATTTAGTTAAAAAATTTAAATTAAACTGACGTTTCAACCCATCTTTGGGTATTTCTCAAGGACAAAATTACAAAAGAGTCTGAAAAACAAACATTTTTGATAAAAATTCCACTATCTAACTCTACAGATCTAGTAATAAAATTAAAACTGAATACAATAACTATACGAATTAAATAGTATATTGTGTCGCAAGGTCGACAAGTTGGCCAATCCCGTACGAGTGTGAAGTTTGCACGATAAACAAGACGTTAAACGAGTACAAATGTCTGTTATGGGGGTTATGGGCTTTTGGAGCAATATGAATTTTGCAACGGTAGGCGGTCGGTAAGCACATTCCCGCCCGTATCAGCGGGCGGGAATAACACATTCCCGCCCGCTGATACGGGCACTCTCGAAGTGCGCATGCGTTACCGTCGTCGGACAGCCATTTCACATTTTCCGCCGGCTCTACAGGCACGAAAGCCGCGTTTATCGTGCCTATAGAGCCGGCGGAAAGTGTGAAACGGCCGCCCGACGCCGGTGACGCATGCGCACTTTGAGAGTGCCCGTATTAACCCGTATCAGCGGGCGGGAATGTGTTATTCCTGCCCGCTGATACGGGCAAGGGCGACACAATATACTATACCTGAACAAATCGTCGTTGCCACGAAAACACAAATAAACGGTAATTATACGATACCATAATTTATTTTGATTAGACATTTAGGGCGCAGTTAAGTTATTTTATTCAGTTTTAATTTTATTACTACATCTGTGGAATTAGATATATGAATAATTATGAAAAATGTTTGTTTTTTAGACTCTTATGTCATTTTAACCTTGAGAAAGACCCAAATACAGGTTGAAACGTCGGTTTATTTGAGGGTTTTTAACTAAATAATCATGTATATTGAACGTATGACCAAAATAATTTGTCTTAATCTTTCTAAATAAGATAAATCTTCATTTCATAAAAAAGTAAGACATCTTTTTTCAGAACATTTTATATGTACAAACTTAAATGTTACAATTTTTTCCTATCTTTCAATTTCATTTCATGAAAAAAACTCTCCTGGCCACAAAAATGGTTTAAACCGCCTATAAAGATCGCAGGGTGTCTTTCTTATGAAAAGAATTAAATAAAAAACTGATAAGAAATATAAATGTTCGCTTTTCGTGAAGCGAAATCGAATAATGAAAACAAATCGTTGACATTTCAATAATTTTGAACTTTTTTCCAACTTTTCCGTGTATTTAAAAGGATGGCGGTAAGTAGAAGTATAGAATCTGCTTGATTTGAAATATATCTGGTTCAGAGCCATGCGCAATAGAACTTCAGCTAATTTCAGAAGGGAAGGCACCATTGAACATGGTTGAATTTTCCTATACAAGGGAGGGACGGGTGCGGGTGTGCACTGTGCACTTGGTCACGTATGCGCAGTTTCATTTTCCCTTCCCGGAGGGAGTAATGCAGAAGTACTACGCATACGTAGTCGTCACTTTTTAAAAATAGGTTGTTTCAGGGAAGAAATATGGCCATTTTAGTGAAGCCGGGAAAAAATGCTTTTATAGAATTTTGGTTTTCAGTTAGCTTGGTTAGCTTTGATTTTACGAATTTATTTTATTGCATTGTTTTTGCATGGTAGATGCTTTGCTTGGTATTTTAAATATTTATCAAGATGAAGTATTATTCAAACGTATTGTAAAGCGTTTTTAATTAAATGAGTGCGTCCAAAATTCAATATCTTTAGATGAAAAATTCAAAATTATTTGGTTTCAAATTAGGTAAGTTCATATTTAACAATTCTAAATTGAAATTTATATTTGATCAATTATACATGTAAATCGTGCAAACTGTTTGAAATTATATAATAGCAATTGTGAAAAATAAGCTATTTTCTATAACGAGTGTAAATTTCTCAGCACGAGCCGGAAGCTCGAAGCACAAGTCGCAGGAAGACGAGTGCCAACAGCTGAATGTGAATGCAGATGCTTGAAAAATATCTGCTGGAGTAAATTCTTCCCCGAGTTTTGTCAGACACGTTATTAAAGTTCATCATCATCTTATCAGAAATCTTCTTTCGTTCTTTAGGGATAGATATATAGGAGATGGGCCGGGAGTAAACCGTGGAGAATTAGAGAGGAGGCACGGAAGATTAAGTAGTAGAAAGAGGGGGGATGATTGAAGAATCAAGATATAATAAATGCTATACAAATGAAAGGAGTACCAATGTACTTAGAAAAGAGATGGAGAGAGAGAGGCGACGGACAATAATAGCAAGATTTACATTGGGAAACGAGGTAATGAAAGGGATGTATTAGGAAAAAAAGGGAGAACAGAAAATGTAGAACCTGCAAATGTGAAGAAGAAAATTGGACCATGTATGGGAGCGTTGTACGACCATATTGTAGAAGAGGAATTAGGAAAAAATTAAGCTCGCAAGAGAATGTGATACAAATTTTAGGAGAGGAAGCAACTGAGTGAAGACTGAATGGAAGGATTAGAAAAAGCTAGAGGATCGAGTGAAAAAGAGTGAATGTGAAAGAATGGCACAAATAGGGAGGTGGGAGAAGTGAAAGAAAAAGGAAATTTAAATTTAAAAAAAAGGAAGGTTATAATAATATCAGGAAAGAAATTTGTAAATACGCTGATCTAAAATACAAAAAAGAGTTGATAAGATTACTTATTTTGCGAGAATGTTATAATAGTCAGTCTGACACTGTCATCCGTCAACGACTCATTAATGTTTTGTCCTTTCATATTTCAAATTTTGTTTTATTTTAAACATTTTATAAGCGGTTGATATCTTTACTACTTTAACTTTTAAAGTGGATTTTCTTTTTGTATGAATTTCTTTGATGATTTTTACCATCACAAAATCAGCAATAAATGTTTTGACTGATGAGGGCTGACATAGCAGCCGAAACGTATCGACAAAAATTTGTTAATTTACTAAGAATTACTAATTAATTTTACCAGAAATAAGCTTTACAATAGTTCTCTACGTTTATAAACTCAATTAAATACGATTTTTGAAGTTTTCTCGACACGAAAAAATCATGGTTAGGTTTGGTATTTGAACGGAAGTTAGAAGCAATTTGACCTCATTTTTTTAGTGCTATCATGTTGGCAACTCTGTTGGCGTTTTAAATATTCAGTGAGTTAGTGTCCCACCAAATCAGCGTCCTCATGGAACATTGCCAAATTGCAGGTCTATTTTCCACGATCCTTTTACACTTTAATAAGCTTGTGATTGAAAATCTTGAATTTTAGAAAAGAAATCTCCTATTGATATGATTCTGCTAGGTTAAGGCCATATAAGACGCAAGGTTTATTTAAAAGTTTATATTTTCTACACAAGGTGTACGAAATTCTTATATTGTTCAAAATGACCCGGAATTAATACAAGCTTAACATATTTCAAAGGCATTAAATAATCTTGGATTTTATTCATCGCATGTTCCTCCTTAAGGGCGCTGGAACTAGGACCCAACCTCATAATTGAATTGCCTCATTTTACTCCATAAATCTAGAATTAAATCTTTCTTTTTTAATTAGGGCCTATTCTTCTTTTGAATGAAATCTGTATTCAGAGTGAAAAGTTGGTTAATTTCAGTAGTTAAAAAACATTTTTTGCTCTTCAAGTAAGAAGAAGTGTGTCGCTTGTAGTGTTTTTGAATACATCTACGATGTATTTTTTGCACTACTAAAAGAATTTTTTGATTCCTATTCAAGAACTTTATTTTTTTCAATATGCCCTATTGTAGGTAGTATGAAACCTGTTTATTGGCTAAAATTTGTTACCACTTTTGAGGTGAAAAGTGAAACTCTCTATTGATACCGTTTTCCCTATTTTGTACCGTTTTCATGAATTTGAGAAGCATCTTGAACTTTAATCGAATCTCCTGAAACATTTGCGAAAAATGACTTAGAGCTGTATAAGAGAGAAGTAATAGCGATAGTTATCCGCTAGAAGCGGATTCAACGGACGTGCAGAAAAAAAATTTCAAAGAAATTCACAAGATTTAAGGGATTTTATAGAAACTACAATTATTTCAAAAGATGTATGGGACTTTAAAGATTTCAAGATACTGAAACAGACTCCAAACAATATTGAGCGATGTCGAAAATTTTGAAGTAATTTCAAATACTGCGATTTCCAAACATTTTTAAGCTCGATTTGAAGGTATTTCTAAAGAACTTTGGAAATTAAATGAAAATCAATGGGATTTTAAGGTATCAAGGAATTTAAAAGGTTTAAAGGATTTTATTGAATCTCCAAGGATTTCAAAGATTTCTATGAATGTTAGCCGATTTTTTTTAGAAAACTTTAATGAACAAATTAAATTTAATGTAAACTGAAGAGATTTAAAATAATTTCTACTTATCTTAATGGGGTTGTACGATTCCCAAAGATTGCAATTGATTTTAAGGGATTTCAACGAATTTCTGGAGAACTGAAGGGAATAAAATAAATTAGATTGCAAGAGATTTCTACGTATTGAAATAATTTGTAGGGATATGAAAAAAAACTTACAAAATTTCAAATGAATATAAATATTTGAAGTTGTTATAGAATATTCCAAAGAATTGCAAGAGATTTCAAAACTTTCAAAAGATTTCAACGCGTTTTGTAAGATTTTAAGCTTGATTTTTAAAGATTTCTAGAGAACTTTTGAAAATAAATGAAATTTGAAGGGTTTTTTTAAGGTATTTTAAGGAAGTTGACAATATTTAAAGGATTGTATTGAATCTCAAGGGATTTCTAAGATTTCTATGAATTTGAAGGGGGTGAAATAAATGTTATTTTAAGGGATTTCTACGTATCTCAACCATTTGAAGGGATATAAAAAAACTTTTATAACAATTTCAAAGGATTTTAAGTTGTTTTAAAATGTAGGGAAAAAATTAATTTTATTTTCAAGGGATTTTTATTGATTTCAACAGATTTCTAACTATTCAAAAGGAATATAAATGTGGGTGAAAGATTTCAAGGCATTTATACTGATTTTAATAGATTTCAATGATTTTGAAATGGATTTAAAAATATTTCGAAATGTATCAAGGGATTTCATAGAAATTTCTAGCGATTTTAAAGGTAGCAAGAGAATTATTGGAAATTTATTATACGATAATCATTATAGGCCTACATCGATTTTCTATACTATTTTTTCGTAAGGGTAGTCTATTTATGGAGTAAAATGAGACAATTCAATTTTGAGGATGAGACCTGGTTCCAGCGCACCTAAAATGCGAATATTTCCTTTCCCTGACCCTCTCTCTCATTTAATCGTTCGTCCGTACAAGTACAATAGAAGTAAGAAACTAGAAATAAGAATTTATAGGAATTGTAAGAGATATAAGTATTATGAAAATTGTATTTTGTAAATAGTTTTTACCTAAAGAGAGGGCAGTAACCCCCTTTAAATTTGCCCAAACCTTTTGTCCAGATAAACGGTCAATTTGAAGAAAAATTAGTGAAATTTTGATTTTTTGGATTTTGTGCAGGAAGGCTCTTTCTTTTTTGGAGGTATTTACCTGCTTCCGTATGGGCAAAAAAATGTTGACCTGCATGTTTTCGACCAATTTTTGTACGGTCCATCGAATGTTTACAACCATTTACAAAATTTTTCTTAGCCCCAGTTTTGAAAATCAGAAACATTTTTCATTTTATTTTTGAAGTTTGACCCTTTCTTACAATTTTTGTAGGCTCAGGGAAACAATCTGTTGCGAGAATTTGTACTTTTTTATTCTTATATAAGAAAACGCATAACCTCCATCTTAATTCTGTTCTATTTCTAGTATAATTTTCGTTATATTGACCCTCGTGAAATTAGCTTTGCGCAAGATCAGCTGTCGAGAGCAAGATTCGACAACATCACACACAATATTATACATGGTTTCCCGGACTTAAGTCCCGGAGCTTTATGGTCGAGCCTGCATCTGGAAGTCCTAAGCTTCTAACAATAAGCCACTCTGAGTTCAACTTAGCTGCCATAAATTCTTCAGGTTCGGAGAAAAACTACTTTTCGTAATCGCTTCAAAACTATAAATTAAAAAATAATGAACTTTTTTTCATAAATCTGTTCTCAATATCCTCAAAAATGCTTCTTGAAAATTTCAAGTTAAAAAATCATATCACAGGCTCGCTACAAGTCTACAAATATTGTAATTTTATGCAACTTTCAAGATGTCTCAATTTTTTTCATAACTTTGTCGATGTATTAAAATTTGATAAAATGCATCTTTACTGAGCAGAGAACAAGTTTATAAAAGGGTAAATAAATTGACTTGTAATTTCTTGAACAAAATCAAGGAAGTAAAAAAAGTATACGTTTCACGTGTTAAATTCCATAAGACACAAAAATTGCTCTACAACGTACTAAAAATCAGTTTATTCCAAAATAAAAAAATACGTATTTTATTTTTTTCTACGAGATAACGATTTGGCGTCGACGCGTCTCAAAAATTCCAAAATTTATATTTTTGGGCCACCCTGTGATATACATATATATAATGCAAATGGAGAAGACCCTCGTCTTAAAATGGTCAGGAAACACGAAGAACTGGGCAAAGGGGCGTTTCTGTAGAATGCAGCGGAGGAGGCTGCTGAAACACTCGGCCTTGACTTAAATATCAGGGGTGAGAAAAATGCATCAAATGTTATCCATCTCGAGTACTCACTCCTGAAGACCTGGATTAAGAAAGCACAGGAGAAAAACTTTTGCGAACAGCTCCTCGACAAGGAAATGCATGGCATCTTTCACAGAAATGTGGAGGAGCAGTCGATTTTGTACGAGCCAACGTATGCTTTCCTTAAATCACCGGATTGAAGTCGGGCACGGAGGGTATCATTTTGGCATGTCAAGACGGTGTCATTTCCACTCTAGCATACCGTCGCCACATTTTGAGCCAAGATATTCCCGATGATAGCTACACAGCGTGTCATGCACACCCCGAGCATCTAGGACACATACTATCTAGTTGTCCAACTCATGCAGGAACCACCTACATCCAAAGGCACAATGCGGCACTAAGAGTGCTTTATTACGATCTCTGTCACTCTTACGGCATTAGCCCAAATACCGCTCCGCTAAACGCTCCTAGGAAAATAGAGTCAATTGTCGAAAATGAGAAATGCCGTATATACTGGAACTTCATATTCTCGACAATTGTTTATGTTGCGCACTCGAGACCTGACATAGTTCTCCTTGACTTCGAGAAACGAACCATGTTCGTTATCGAATTTTCGGCACCAGCTGACAAAAACGTCATAGCCAAGTAGAAAGAAAAGAAAGAGATGTATAAAGATCTTATAAGGGAGTTGCGACGGTTATACCCGGAATATTCTGTTAAGCTAATCGTCTTAATCATCGGCGGTCTTGGAGGTGCCAAGGTTTCACTGGTTAATAGCCTGAAAAGCATCCCTGTGTGTCAACAGAATGCTGAGACACTTGCGGGGAAAATGCAGCAGGCGGTCGTCCTTGGGTCGCTCTGTGTCCTCAGGGTGCACGAGACTTTTGCCGGATTATCGTATTGAATTCGTCGCAGACTTTAACCACCTATTTCATGGTCGTGAGACGTCGTTACAGCTGAAATTTTACCGCGATTTCGCTGGGAGCGGGTGCAATTTTTCAGATTAGCACCCGCTCCCAGCGAAATCCTGTGGTTGTCCTTATGACAAACTTTTAAATATATATATAAATTTAAAAAAAAATCTCTTATGCAGATTAATGCAGCACTTTTATAGCAAATTAACCAGGGACTAGGAGCGAAATGAAGAGTGAGCGGAAGAGCGTGATTCAATTTTAATTAGCAGAAGATACACCGCACTATGGGAGGAAACGCATTTTTTTCGTTCAAAAGGTCTACAGCCTTCAATTTTGCCCCAATCCGCAATTATTATTTTTTAAATTGAAGAGCGCTAAATTTCCAAGAGCAGATTAGTCAGAGATTGTTGCATTTTCATTTGTTTATTTATTATATGTTTACTCGAAGTATGAGAAAATCGAGATTTTTCACAAAATCATTATTTACTCTTCAATAGGGGTTTGCATATAATGAGAATCATCTTAAATCGACGCAAGAGTACTCCCAGAATGCAAATAATTTGATTATTGTCTGTTTTAATTCTTATAAACAAATGACATTAACAAACAGCCACATAGTGTAATTTTTGTTGAAAAAAATTTGTTTTCCGATGATATGCTTTAAATTATAGTGAGAGTAACTGTTAGTCATCATTTTTATGAAACATCAACAACTGTAAAGGTTGTAAACAATTTTTTGCAAAAATTTGGAATTTGTGGTTTTTTCTATTTCGGTTCTTCCTTTATTATCTAAAATTATGTAGATATTCGGAAAAGTGATATATGTTTGATTATGTGTGTTCAAATACAACAGGTGTTGATTTTCAGAACAAATGAAATAAGTAAATATAAAACTTTGTCCTGGAAAATAATTTTTTTCGCACTGAAACTGCTTCAAATGTTTGTAAGAGAGATTAAGAGTAACAGTTTCTATGTAAAATTGACAATAAACATTTATTATTTATTGTTATTACTTAATTAAAAATATGACGAAAGTTGTATGTATTATACAAAATATTGTAATTTTTATTCTTCTCTGGAAATACTTCAAATTATTGCGCTAGTGATCGTCAGTAACAATTTCTATTAAACATTAACATTAATTTGTTGTTTTTTGATTTCGCATTCTACTTCATTATCTGAATTGATGCAGATATCCTTGAAAATAACATAGGTTTCATTATATTTGTTAAAACAGAAGTGTCAATCTTGTAAACAAATGGCACTTTGGCCTGGAAAGATTGTTTTTTTTTCACTCAAACTGCTTCAAATTTGTGTGAGAAAGATTTGCAATAACTATTTTCATAAAAAATAAACAAAATACAATTTCTATTAGAAAATTTTGTAGCGACATCTCTAAATGAGCGATTTTATCAAACTTGGACTCCTCTGAATCATTTAAGATAATTCAGATATTCTGGGAAATAATACATATGTTATTCTATTTGTTCATTTTATAAGCAATGGAAATGAACAAATAAACATTTTTAGCATGACTCGGCTTTCGCCAATCGGAAGATTTTTTTTTAATGGCCGGTGGATATTAATTGCAGGATGTGTCTTTGGCCTTAGGTAACCGATTTATTGATCTGGTAAAATCAGGGGAGTGACTCGCCATACAAATGCGCTGTGTCAGTTTTGTGAAGGACGGCAGAAAAGGAAAAACTGGCGCCACTAGCACCACGCCCTATATTTGAATGAAAGCTGATTAGAATCATGGGTTTTTGTAATTTTTTTGACGTTTGTGGATAATTTAAAAACTTTGAGCTTGAATTAAGCAAGGTTTCTAGAATTAAAAAAATACCTAGGATTAAAAAATAGACCTAGCATACACTGGAAATGCCGGGTTTTAAGGTTTTTAATTTCCAAGTAGGATAAAATGGTAAAATATAAAGATTACGTCTTTAACGTTTAAAACAAATAAACCAAATGTTCCGAAATGATAGTATAAAAAATAGTTTTTTAAATTATTAATGACTAGAATGATCCAAATGTATTGTTACATTATAATAAAAATATACAAGAAATTATAAAAATCATAATTTTTAATATTCAGTATATTGTAGTGATCGTTAAACGGCTGGAAAGATTATCAGTATTAAAGCTATTAACTCTAATATATATTTAGTCATTTATTTATTTAAAAATTGAATTAAAAGATGCAGATATAAATTACATATGGAGTAAAGACAGTAGGAGAGTATATAGAAGTAATAAATGCCAGGTTAATTTATTCAAATAAATATAATTATTTAAATTATTTACAAACACATAATAATTGATTATAAACAGTTAAGTAAAACTATGTTTTACAAAATTTCGCGACTTTCTTTTTCGCAAAATTATTCTTTTGGACTTCCAACATTGTTCGTTTGACAAATTCTCTCATTCGCACTTGTAAATATTGTTTTATTATAAAAGCTAAAACATCGCTTGCATGCGTGGAACATGGCAATGAAAAGACTGCATTCATTTGTAAATCATTTAGAATCAAGTCAAACACATTGCTGAATTGGCAATGTCTTGCAAAAGTGAATTCAATGATTTTAAAAATGACTAGATTTGGATGATCAAGCATTTCTTCTTGATCTTTATGTCTCAAATCATTCTCAGAAGGTGAAGTGAATGCTTGTTTGCAGTCCTTACATTTCGTGTGATCAAACATGTATCTGCAGATAGTGCCAGTCGCATAATAATTGATACAATCTACAATCAATTTTGGTTCAACAATCGCATCGGTTTCTTTGCTCTCTTCAGAGGCAGATATATGGCAAGTCACTAAAATCAGAATCTGAAGAATTGATTACATACTTTAGCTTATCTTTAATATCCTGTAGAACATTTTTGCTATCGGGTTTATATATCTCCTTTAGCCTAGAAAGCGATATAAGAGGTTCAATGGGCCTATCATCAATAGAGGAACAGTTTCCCTTTTTGGGTGGTTTTAAAATGCTAAAGACTGTGAGAATTTTATAAATTTGTTTGAAAGTAGGAGTTGCAGGGTGATCATTTGTTCCACCGGCTAATCGGGCTGCACCAAAAAATCTCTATATGTGGGCATAAATAAAGAAACATGTTACCAGAAAACCAGATTACTTATAAAAACAATCCCAAAGTGAACTAAAAGCGGAAAGAAAATTTGTTTTAATATGGTGGAGGTTTTGAAGATCAAATTTACTTTGCTTTTACTTTCTGACCTACTACTACCACTGACTATACTACTACCACTGACTATACTACTAGCCAAGTAGGTGATACCCCTACTTGGCGCATCCCCGGGTGGCGGATAGGGGATTGCTCGCTGGAAACAGAGGGTAGGGCCGAAATAAAATAGGCCCCGCGGACCAAACACACATGACCGGCGTCTCCGACTAGGCGTCCGGGCGCGCCCCCTGGTTTACGGACAGGGGGGCCTGTACCGAGGGCTTCTGCTGAATACGGTTACATAACTCAATAAGCAGACGTGGCAAACGTCCAGGGATGGTCCCGAAGGAAAAACCTCCAAGTCAAGGCGTGAACAACCGTGCCGAAGACTGCATGGCACCAGGGGTGTGGTGTTCCATACGGTGTCTCTGGGATACCGGGTCGCCTCCTAGAGTATTGAAACCTTTCCCCCGCATGCGGGGCTCTGCGGGGGTGGACTCTTACTTCCCTAGCTGCTCGTGGGAATAAGATGGCGACTGAACAAAATTTGAACCGGAGTATTTTGGAGGAGTTGGGAGGAGATTTGTACTTGGTAGAAGAGCCTGAATGGAGTCAAATGAGTACGGCCAAAGTGGTCATACTGCTTTCGTCAGAAGGAGTGGAGGAGGGTCGAAAACTCTTGGACGACCTTAATGCTGTGCTGGCGGAGATGCAGGAATTCTGCAACTCCAAACGCAATATGTTTTTGCCCATTAGGGATGGGCTAATAAAGGCGAAGGAAGTCACGAAGCAGTTGAAATGGGCCATGCGGTCCGTCGACAATAACTACCAGGACTCAATTAGGTTCGCTGGAAAGGAGATAGGTAAGAAGTACCTACAGAAAAAGAAGGTGAGAAAGGATGTGAGTCACTGCGGGACACAAACTGAAGAAGCCGTGATGGCCCCCCCTACCCAACTTGGGAAGCGTGGAAGGGAGCCTTCAATGAGTCCCGTGGAGGCAAGTGCAGTCAAGCAGGAGAAGAAGAAAATGAGGACCCGCAATATCATCGCGGCGTCCTCGACACTGAAGGGCGTGGATGTAGAGGAGATTACCCCTGCACCCCCACCCACGAAAAAGGAGAAGCAGAATAAAACTCGACCTGAGGCGGTTCTCATCAAACCGGCCGAGGGTCTGAGCTATGCCGAGGTCCTCAAGGACCTCAAGCAGAAAGTGAAGCCTGATGACCTTGGCGTAAAAATCAAGGGAGTCAGGCAAACAAGAAACGGAGAGGTCCTTGTGGAGCTCGGACCTAAAACAAATGGCAGAGTCGAATTTACGGCTGCCATTAGGGAGGCGGTTGGTGAAGGAGGTAGCGTGCGCGAGCTCGTCCCCCGAATCGAGATCGAGGTCTTGGACCTCGATCCAACTAGTGAAGCCCAAGAAGTCGAAGCGGCCGTAAGAAGTCACTTCGGTCTTCAGGGTATTGGAGAGGTGAAAGTCAGCCTCACGAAAAGACCCTTCAGAGGTAATCTGAAGGCTTTCGTGGAGCTGCCAGAGGAACTGGCCGCGAGGTTGGTACGCACAGGACACCTGAAGGTGGGGTGGGTGTCCTGTCGCGTGCATAAGAAGACGGAAAGGGTTCGCTGCTACCGCTGCCTAGGCTTCGGCCATATGGCAGCAGGTTGCGATGGCCCAGACCGTGCGAAGGCCTGCTGGAGATGTGGCAAGGAGGGCCATAGGGCTGCGGTGTGCGAAAGTACACCGCAGTGCTACCTATGCGCCACAAATGATGTAAAGTCCCGGACAGACCATCAGCCCGGGACAATGAGGTGCAGGGCGTTCCGAGAGGCAGCTTCGGTGAAGAAGCCTCAAGGACGCGCTGCTTAATTAGATGTACCCAACCAGGATGCCGAAGGCCGACGAGCTCGTTGTGTGGTATTACCACACTAATGAGGACGATGCGTGCATCCTGGTTGGATGATGGTTAGAAGAATAATGCCAAGCTGGCAGTCAAAAGTAGAAGCCGAAGCACGGCTTAGTGGCCTTTGGCCTGGGGCTCCGAAGCAATGTTTACCGCATTGCTTCGGAGTCCCATGCCAAAAACCTAGGACTCTGAAGTAATGCGAAAAGCGGTTCCAGAGTCCTGGGGTGGCGGGAAGAGGAGTTAAGGTTTAGTGGGTAGGTGCCGTTCGGTAAGTCCCACACTATATATGCGCGAGATGTATATATTGGGCTCGCGGCCCCCAAGGTTCGAATGTGGTTAATGCATGAGCATTCGCCGTTTTTACTTGTTTAAAAAAAAAAAAAAAAAAAAAACTACTACTACTACTACTACTACTACTACTACTACTACTACTACCAGGTGACCGGGCGCGCCCCCGGGTTGCGGACAGGGGGGCCCTGTACCGAGGGTTTCTGCTGAATAAGGTTACACAACGCAATAAGCAGACGTGGCAATCGTCCAGGGATGGTCCCGAAGGAAAAACCCCCAAGTCAAGGGGTGAACAACCGTGCTGAAGACTGCATGGAACCAGGGGTGTGGTGTTCCGTACGGTATCTCTAGGATACCAGGTCGCCTCCTAGAGGATTGAGAACTTTCCCCCGCATGCGGGGCTCCGTGGGGGTGGACCTTTATTTCCCTAGCTACTCGTGGGAATAATGCCCATGTGTGCATCTTGCGTGTATGTACCTGAGGTATATATGCGTGAGATGTATATATTGGGCTCGCGGTCCCCAAGGTTCGGATGTGGTTAGTACATGAGCATTCGCCGTTTTTACTTCTTAAAAAAAAAAAAACTACTACTACTACTACTACTACTACTACTCCTACTCCTACTACTACTACTACTACTACTACTACTACTACTACTACTACTACT
>CAKNYM010051004.1:195575-220161 GCA_932195095.1 Andricus curvator
ACATTCGGTGTCGACTTAATTTAAAAACACATTGTTACTAATAAATTGTTTATCTTTTAGATAAAACATTGAATGAAGATAGTGAATGAAGTAATGAAGTAGAAATGTAGTAATGAAGTAGAAACCCCAATGGCATGTTACATGTTTTTAGAAATGAGACATCAATAAATTAATCTGAGATGGGTTGGATGATACTAATTTATTTTTCTGTTTTCTTTATTTGTATAAAATTTAATTCTTTATTGTTTTTATGCCGGCAGAAAATTTTGTTGAATCAAGAGAATTGTTTTTATTCTTCAACTAAATAAAAATTAAGAAAAGGGCCCGTTGATTAAAAAAAGAAAATTGGTTACATAGAAATGTAGCAGTTCTTTTGAATCAACAAAACAGTCGTTGAATGTAAAAAATGTAATTATATAAAACAGTTTTAGGAATTTCCATTATTGTAAAGAGCGTGGAAGTTTCTAGATCATGAAAAATACAAAGAACGAAGTTAGATTAGATTAGATTTATTGAATCTTTGGTGCTACAGAGCAGTTTTACACCTACATCCGCCTTACAATTAACACTAAGAACGAAGTTTAAAATAACATAAAATGTAGCGCGATTTTAAACACAAGAATCGTAGAACAGCCTCCAGGCGATGATGTGATAAGGTTTGATAATTCGTAATCGTTCGTAATACATAAGTGGAAATAACAGTTTCATATCAGTGAAAATACGAGAGATACTCTATTGTGTTTTTTGTTTCATCCTCCTATGAAATAAATATATTAAATTATTAGAAGAACTAAATTCTTATGTAAAATATAATAATAATGGAACGAGATATTGCCAAGTTAATTAAACGTTTTTTAAAACCTTCACAATTTTGAAAAAGTTAAAAAATAAATTATTTTCTGCCTCTAAGAAATTTTATTTTTTCAATGAATTCAACAAATTATCTCTAGATAAAGATAACATATAAGTTTAAAAAAACTTACGTAAAATTTGTTTCAAATTGTAAATTTTAATCAAAGGTTCAAAAGTAAAAGTTGGATTATATTTTGCAAAAACATCTTCCTTAGAGAGAATGAAAAGAACACTTTCTGTGGTTGTAAAATCAATTAAAAGTAAAGAAAAAAAACATACGTAATAAAGGATCGGTGTGCAATTACGTGACGCAGACGTTGTAGGCTCTATCGTTATCTATCTATCCCAGGGAAAGGTGTTTTTATGCATTATATATTTTTATTATGCATATTATATTATCAGGGTGTCTAGTGATCAGGCAATTTGAAATTCCCGGTTTTTTCCCGGTCAAATATTTTTCCCCCGGCCAAGTTTTATATGGCTTTTTGTGATTTTTATAAGTCAAAGTATACATAGAAATAGGAATTTTAACATAATATACATAGAAAAAATCTGCCCGCTGGGCGAGCATACTCTCATCGCGCGCTGCGCGCGCGGCTCCCAAGTTTTAGCGCGCTTGGGGCGCGCACCTGTTGGATCTCGCGCTTCGCGCTCGATCATTGTACATCCACCACATTTTTGCATAGGACTTTTGAAATTATAGGTCAAACCATCAAAAACTGAAATTTAATAATTGTGAATTCTCTTTTGTTAAAGCTCCTTCGTCTTTAACGAACACATTCTCATAACGAGTCTCGTGAGAAAAAAAGGTTAAAAGCAAGTTTTTAGATCTAATTTGAAAAGAATTTTGTTATCAAACATTTTATTGTACCTTGTGTCTTTTTGTCGAAAAATTTAATTTGTTTATTTGTAATTTTATTTTTCACGATTGAACAAAAACTACGCCTCTTATCAAGAAATGATTAATAACAAATTCGTAGCTCTTTTTTGGGTGAACAGCTTTTGTCTATTTATTTTTTTTCGTGGCTTGTGTCGTTTTTCGTGAGGATAAATTATTCGAATTTCCGAGTACTACGAATAGCCGTACATAGAATTTTCAAATCTTGAAAAAAAATGGTCTCAAAAATTTTGAAAATGCTATAACTTTTTGAATTTTTATCCAAAATAGCTGGCTAAAGAACTTGTCCTTTTCTCTTAGGTTTTAAAAAAGTGTGCCAAAGCTGAATCCAATCCGATCATTTTTTCGAAAGTTATCGTGCCTAAAGACAGACTACACACTACATACAGACTACAGACAGACAGCTTCTTAAATATCGTTTTTTCTGACTCACAGGGTCTCAAAACGTGCAGATTCAATGAAAAACGACTAAGTTAAATTTCACATAAAACCAGTACCTTCTTATAAGAATGAGAATGTAAAAAATTTGATCTTTTGTTTATTTGGTAATGTCATTTTTCACAATTAAAACCAAAACCACGCGTCCTATAAAAAAATAATTCATCACAAATTTGTTGATTTTTCATTATTTTTTGTGGGGTCAAAATTTTAATATTCGATTTTTCAAGAAAACACAAAAAGTTGTTATGATAATCTTGTAGGTACATAGAATTTTTAACTCTTAAAAAAAATGGTCTCAAAAATTTTCAAAATGCTCTAACTTTTTGAATTTTTATCCAAAATAGCTGGCTAACGAGCTTGTCTTTTTCTTTTAGGTCTTAAAAAAGTGTGCCAAAGCTCAATCCAATCTGATCATTTTTTCGAAAGTTATCGTGCCTACACACTGCAGACAGACTACAGAATACAGACAGACTACAGATTACAGACTACAGACAGACACCTTCGTAAAAATGGTCTTTTCTGACTTGTGGATCTCAAAACGTGGAGATTTGATGAAAACCGACTAAGTCAGATTTTACATAAAACCAATACCTTCTCTTTAGGATGAGAATGTAAAAAATTACATAAATCGGTACTTAGAATAAGCATAGGAAGGAACCTTGCGAATGTAGATAAAGTGGAAATGGAATAAAAAGAAGATAAAGTAGAAAAAAGTAGATTTTTCGATGAGATACAAAAAATTCCCGGTCCTAAACTAAATTCCCGGGGTTTTCCCGGTTTTTTCACGGTCCAATGAAATTCCTGGGTTTTTCCCGGTTTCCCGGCCCGCTAGACACCCTGATTATGCTATAACTTTATGTTAGTTCATCTTGTGGCTCTGTCACAATTTTCATATTATCCAGGGCATTTATCAAACCGAAAACTGTTAAAATACCAGGGTTAAACATTAAAGGTCACGGTTTTATCACAATGTTCATTTCAGTTTAATTATAGACAATGTTGATTAGTGTTGAGGTCTCGTGATTTTCAACATAACAATTTTTACAGTGTAGTGAATCATATGGTAACCAATGAGTCGGTTTGATTATAAATGAGAGAGCAAAATAGCATGTCAAGGAGTATAAATTTGTATCTCCTAGATTGTTGTGAGTCTGAAATAAAGTGGGAATCAGAAGATTATTTATTATAGCGTGCTACGATCCAGTTGCTGGTGAAGGAGTTAAGTAGAAGATGCTTTCTGTGAGACTTCGAATGATATCCTACTATCGGCGAGAAAATTCGAGTAGGCTACTCTGATTATCATGTTAAAAAATCTGCCTGCTGCACGCTCGGCTCGCGAGTCTGAGTGCGCCTAGGGTGCGCGACTTTTGTTTCTCGCGCTTCGCGCTCGGTCTTGGTACTTCCCCCAAATTTGTGCACACACCTTTTAAAATTAAAGGACAAAGCATCGAAAACTGTAATTTGGCGATTGTGAATTCTCTTTTGTTAGAGCTCCTTCGGCTTTAACAAACACATTCTCATCACGTATATCGTGCTTCACACTCGATTTTGTCTAAAATGCGAACTTTTCTACATTATGTAACACTATTATATCAAATGTATATTACATTTATTTATGTACCTCGGCCTGGGATTGCTTATTCAGATATTGCAAAATAAAGTACAAATTTTACTTATCATGATTACTTTAATATTTGTTCTTTATTTTGCATTTAGATTTTATTCTCAGCTACCCTGAAAAATGTATCATTTCAATAAATTTATATTATTACAATTCATAATACGCATTGGTATTGAAACAGACGTATTTTCATTGTCTTGTTTTTATATTTAAAAAAAATGCGCATCCTATAAAAGAACAATTTTGTTATTAAAACTTTTTTTGCAACTTGTGTCGTTTTTCCATAAATTTAATTTGTTTATTTTTAATGTTATTTTTCACGATTAGAACCAAAAATACGCACCTGGCGTAAAGTGGTTCTAAGAAAATTTGTAGACATAATTTAGGCGAAAAATGTTGAATAAAATGTTATTGTAGCTTGTGTCGTTTTTCCAAAAGATTAATTTTTTTATTTTGAATGTATTTTTATAACAAATTTGTAGATATTGTTTGGTTCAAAAACTTTTGTCTTTTCATTTCTTTTCGTCTCGGGTGTGGTTTTACCAAAAAATTAATTTTTTTTATTTTTAATGCTTTTTTTACGATTAAAACAAAAACTATGCGTCCTTTCAAAAAATTATTAATGACAAATTTGTAGCTCTTTTTTGGGTGAGCAACTTTTGGCTATTAATTTTTTTCATAGCTTGTGTCGCTTGCCCAAAAATTTAATTGTTTAATTTTTTATTTTATTTTTTACGATTAAAACAAAAACTACGCACCCTATCAAAAAATAATTAATAACAAAATTGTAGCTCTTTTTGAGTGAAAACATTTGGCATATTTATTTTTTTCATAGCTTGTGTCGTTTGTGTGAAAATTTGAATTATTTATTTTCAAAGTTATCTTTACGAATAAAACAAAAACGGCGCGTCCTATCAAAAAGTGTTTAATAACAAATTTGTGGATCTTTTTTGGATGCACAATTTTTGTCTATTCATCTTTTTTCGTATCTTGCGTAGTTTGACCGCAAAATGGAAATTTTTATTTTTCATTATTTTTTTGTGCGATCAAAATTTGAATTTTCAATTTTTCGAGAAAATTCTCAAAGTTGTTATGACAATCTTGTAGGGTGTTAAAAAACAAACGTTTTTCTCCTTTTGACTTTTTTCATATCGTGGGTTGTCTGGCTGAAAATTTTCATTTTTGTTTGTTTTTTAGAATTTTGTAAATGCTAAAACTCTGATAATTTTCTTTTTATCGAAAAAAGTCATTGGGATAAATTGTTCGTCTGTTTGAGTACTACGAGTAGCCGTCAATAGAATTTTTAGATCCGAAAAGAAGGTGGTCTCAAAAATTATGAAAATGCTATAACTTTTGGAGTTTTCTATCCAAAATGGCTAACTAACAAACTTGACCTTCAGTTTAGAACACTAAAAGAGTATACTAAAGGCCAATCCAATCTGTAAATTCTTTTGAAAGTTATCGTGCTAACAGACTAAAAATATACAGACCAACGCACTCACAGACACATTCGCGAAAACCCATTTGTCGGGTTCAGAAGGTCTCAAAACGTGGACATTTGATAAAAACGGGGGGGGGGGGGGCCCCAAATTTTCCATAAATCTAATACCTTCTCTGAAGAGAATGTAAAAATTAAGTGAAGAAAAAGTGGTCAATGAATGAATTATCATCTTGAAGGTCAAAATGTTGTACGTTAATAAGCCTGAAACCAATATACCAGAAAATTTGGTATGGCTTTAAGACCTAGAAATCTCATAACAAGTAAGGATATTTAACTGGATTTATTGCCAGTGAACTTTGAAGTATAGTTTTTCATTGAAAAAATAATAGGAAAATCTGAAAAAAAATTCATGAAGGTACTTTCAACACCAATTGCCGTTGGAAAATTTTCAAAATATTACAAATAGTTTTTTTTTAATATAAATATACGATCACATTATCTTCACTTCTAATTCAGATAATGAAGTGATTAATTTCGAGGCAGTTATTTAGACTATCTGAAATTTTTTGCAATTTCTAAAAAGTGTGTCATTGTTTTTTTTTTTTTTTTTGCAAATTGCTATATTTGAAGAAATTTTTCGTGTTGGAAAAAAGTGTAAGAAACCAGCGGGGTTCCTTTTTTGCTGAGTTCATTCTCGCCTCTCCTCAAAATGTGCTTCCGAACCTTTTCTGTGACCTTCATTCATATTTTGACAATTTTCCAACGACAATTGTTTGAGAAATGCTGGAAGTACCTTCATGTTTTTTTTCAGATTTTTCTTATAATTTTTTCAACGAAAAACTATGCTTCAAAGTTTAGCGTTCACAGTTTTTTACGTATTAATTTATTTTAAAAAAGCCTTTGCAGAAAACTTCTTTGTACTTTTTTGAACAACTTCTCCGCAGAATGTTTTTGTTTGCTCAAACTTGCCTCGATAAACGAAACGATCAAACGTTTTGTGGAACGAATTATGCAATAGGCTAGAAAATAATTTTTTATATTGTTATAAATGAAGTTGACAATTTTTATCGGTAACCGTGATAACAAGAACACTATAAGGAATGCTTCCTATAAATTTTATAAAGAAATTCCTAAAACTCTGGATTCGAGCACGAGTTGAAGACAAAAATCGAATTAAAAATTGACTTTAAAAAAATTTTTTTTGCAATTTTTAAAAAATTTAAAAAAGATATGATCTTCTTGCAAAGGAAAAAAGGATGCGGAATATAATTATCTACAAGAATCGATGTTTTAAAATTCAAAATTTCGTATTTCGATGTTTAGTCGTCAGGGGCCAACGCAACCGCGCTAGAAAAATCGATGTCTTGTTCTTGCATGGGTTCACTCAATTGTAGTCCTATTGGATGATACTGAGGTCATAACTGTTTTTGGAAAAAATAAAAATTTCACATTAATTTTTGAAAATAAAAAAAAAATTGACTTTTTTTCAAATTTCGACACTTTTTTTAAATAGTTTAAAAAGAAAGCTGAGCTTTTTCCTAGAAGGCCCACAATTTTCAGAATGGCAAATTAATTCGTCTTCGAGTAATCGAACGATAAGTGACCAGATGCTACTATAGCACAGTGGGCTGGGAGATCCGATTTCGTAGCCAAAAGTCAGTAAAATAGATTAGATGTGGTAAAACTTCCCCTTTTCTTTAGTTCACATTTAATATTAATATTATACAATATATTGATGACAAATAAGTAATTTTTAATAACCAGGGCTGTATAACCATGATCTTGGGCCCCGATAAATGTTATTAATTTTACTTTTAAATTCATATGATTTGGAAAGTTTACTAGAATCAGTTATAATGTTTGTGGTAGCGTAAAATCAATCAAAATTTCACTCTTTTAATTTTCAGGGGTGTACTGTAACATTACTGGACCCTGTAAATGTATTTTTTTTTTAATTTTAATTTAATTTTTTTTATTTTGTCAAAGAAACAACGATGAAAATCATAATGAATAAATTAAGTTAAAAAATGATTTTTTCAGGGTGGTTTCTGTGTGAGTCCCCTTGCCTCTCATAAATAATTTCGCATTCGGTTGAAAATTATTTTTTTGGCATGCTTTCTGCGTGCTCTCTGCAATATTGCCAGAGTTCAAGGATGATATTCCCGTTGTGTTGACGATTTGGCATCTACATGAACTGCAAATTTGAGATGCTTCTGGTAGTGTAGGGAATTTCAAAAGCAATTTTAGGTAAACAATACGGAGTTTAAAGTTAGTTGCTCTATGCCTCTCTTTTTGGAAAGGATTAATGCATCTATTCTTCCAAATTTTGATCACTTTTGTAGAGGGCATCGTGAAAAAAGCACTATTTGCAAATAGAAACAGAGCGTTTCAGATAAACTGATCAAAGTCAGAATAATTCCATAAATACAATTACAAGAATAATAGGTGAAGGAGAATAAGATTGAGAAAATAAAGAATAAAATACAGTCACGTAAAAACCTGCTTCGATGAATTCGATTTCAGATCAAATTTGCGAGTAAAATACGGATATTATATTCGTGGTTCTTATGCTATTCAAAATTATCTTCTCTTGTGAGAATGACAGCCATCTAATGGCAGCCATTCATTTGTTACACTTGAAAGAAAGGACATAAAATTTCTAACTGCGTGTATATTGTTATTGGGACGTTCCACAAAGTTCCCCAGCGTGAGCGCTCTAGTGGAGATCGCGCGCCTCCTGCCCTATAGTGGCATCTGGGTACTTATTGTGTGATTACTTAGAGAGGAATTAATTTGCCATTCTGAAAATTGGGGGTCTTTTAGGAAAAAATCTCAGGTTTCTTACTAAACTATTTTCAAAAAAGTGTTGAAATTTGACAAAAAGTAAAATTTATTTTTGATGTTCAAAAATTTATTTGAAATTTAAAATTTTTTCAAAAACAGTTATGACCACCTAAAAACTGCGAAAAAATTCTATCAAAAACATATCAAGTGAAATTTTGTTTTACACATCAGGAGAAAACTTACAAATGTTTGAAAATAAGGCTTTGCATCAAAAGCCCAAAAATTGTACCCCCTCCACTTTAATAAATATTTGTCAAAATTAATTAATTTTTTGAGTGAGAAGTATCATCCAATATGACCACAATTGGCCCAATCAGACAACTTTTTTTTTGTGAGTATACTTCAGAAATTATGCCCCATATATCAATTTTTGAAAAATTGTCGTTGGTGTAACGGTCGCTGGTGTAACGAAATCAGAAATTTAAATGTGTGAAGCTTTCTGTTTTTTGGGATTTTATAAGTAGAATTAAAAAGGAGAAAGATACGATGAGTATGTTTTATTTAAAATTTGAATAGTATGAGCTATCTAAAAATTAAAAAAAAATAGCTTTTCATGGGTTTACTTATTTCGAAAATACATGAACAACTTCAGATTTATACATTTTTTTAATTGCATCAATAGCTCGTGGTATCAAGTAAATGGTTGCACAAGAGTAGAAATATAATTGTGGTCATCCAAAGAAGCAATATATAAAAGGTCATATGTGTCGGTATTTTACTTTTTTGTCTAAATCTCTTTGACGAAAATCTTAAGGTTTCGGACAATTGCCCATAAATTTAGAAACTGAAGAAATTAAAAAAAAAATAATTTAGAAATTAAAATAAGAAATATTGAACTATTAGATTTAAACTTTAAGAATTTCTCCAACAATTTTAACACCAGTGCAGGACAATAACTGCACATAGCACTACGGTAAACCCAATTGTACTATACCTAAAATTTAACTATCTCTAATACGGTCAGTCTTTACCATAAAGGCATACACTGATCTGCAGGAGATGTCATGAAAATCTTCTGGTTCGAGAAAATAATGCCACAGGTATTCGTTTCTGAGGCACGCCAGTGCATCACATTCATCTGTACTACGACATTAATCAGCCTTCTTTCAGTGTTCAAGAGTTCATTACTCATCTTAGTACATTTACCAGATATTAAATTCTTGAAATGCACCATTTTTTTGGATCCCTTCCAATATCTCGCATGCTCCTCCGAAATCCATTTATCAATGGCTCCTTTCGCCAATACATACGAGATACCACAGTAGGTTTCCGGACCAATCAGGGACTGTGAAGCTCCCGTCTTAGCCAGTGCATCTACTTTCTCATTACTTTTAATATCCTCATGGCCGGAAACCCAGATCCGACTGATCCGGTTTTTACCGGCAACATTAAGAAGATCTTGAAAGCAACTACAAACTAGTCTGGAAGTAAACACTTCAGATGTAAGAGCTTTAAATGCTGTCTGTCAGAACAAATGTAAATGTGCTGGCCTTCCTAAGCCCGCTCACAAATTTCCGACAGGCAACCTTTAATAGCAATTATTTCGGCATGAAAAACTGAATACCGAACGAAACCTCCTGGTGTGAATAATTCTTCCCTTTTAACTTCATTATGCCATTCTTTCCTTTTAGGGAAGATAACCTTGAAGGATTTCATTTCCTCAACATAACATTAGTTTGCATAGCGAGAATATTATCCTAGCATAGCAGTCGCTTACTGATATCATGTAAATCTGTCACCTCAACTTCACTAAGGTGCCCCCTACTAGGAGTCTATAGACTTTCGCTGCCGCAATCTTCCTTAAGGAAAGATGCAACGGCCGGATGTCCAAAATGACCCCAAGAGCTGCTGTTGGTGTTGTTTTCATAGCAACAGTGATAGCCAAGCAGAAAACCCTTTGGCGGCTTTCCAGTTGTTTTATAGTACTGACTAGTTTAGTCCTTGGCAACCAGATCGTTGATGCATATGCTGTTATGAGTCTGATTATCATGTATGCACAAGGTCAAAAATAAAAGTTATTAGGTAGACATTATTACTTGAAAATTCCTAAAGAGGTGACTACAGGTATACTTTAGTTCACAAAAAGTTTATAACACGTACTTATTTTTACATTTTTTCGAAAACCAAGCTTTTCCCATTTAAACCCCCATGGTAATTTCAAAGGCCGGGGGGCACGGGTTAACGTTGGAAAAAAATACGGCATTTCTTTTTCCGGGAAACGAACAAATTAGGGGGGATCGATCACCAAAAATCGAAAGTTGAATTTTTGGGGACCACACTAGTGTCGGCTCCTGCAACGCGCGACACTGGGAGGACAGCGTGGTGGCGGTACACGGTCTCACTAAAATGAAGGTATCTCGTAATCTATAAGAGTCACGATCAATTTTTGTAAAATAAAAGGCGAAGTTGTAGAGAATTTTTATATCCTAACTAGAAAAAAATAAAAAGGTGCGTTATGGACGAAAAATTGAATTCACAAATTTTTTTCACTTTTTTGGTCAAAATTTTCAACAACAATATTTTTCTGAATTAAAATATTATATCGTATATCTTTTCGTACAATACCTTAAAGTTTAATTAAAATTTATTTTAGGCTTTTAGAAATATCGATAATTCAAAAAAATGTAATGCCGAAACACTACAGGGTGTCCGGCGAGTTATCCTTTTCTTTGTAGGGGCGGATAGACAAAAAAAAAGTCGAAAAGGTCATGAAGTTTTTGGGTCCGATACGTATTTTGGGACTCGCAGAGCTTTGAAAATGTATATAGGTGAGCCGCTTTTGTGACAGTGTGCGTGCATGGAGACTAGCGATCGTCAGCACCACTTGCCCTCTAGCGCCAAGTTAACGATGTACGAGGTGTACAAAAAAGCGAAATCTAAGCTAGCTCGAAAAGTTCGAAATTTTACCCATTGATTAATGAAATTAAAATAATAAAATGAATTGCGCTTTCAGTAATTTGTATCCAACTGTGCACGTACTCAGATGACATTTGTACATTTGTACACGTCCACAGTTGTGCGAAAAGTCTTACTTCGTAAAATCAAAACATTTTTGCAATCCTCAAAGTGGTTTATCCCAATGATTTTTTTATCAACTTAATGCTCTCGAAGATGATGTTCGAACATCTCCAGAAAACCACCCCAACGAAGACATGTGTATGAATTTGCCTCCAGGTGTATTATGGATATTTTTACATCGCATACCGTAATAGACAAAGTCCTTTTAATTTTTTATGAACTTAGTAACCTGATATATGATATTCCACCCCCCCCCCCCAATCCCCTGGCTAAGCGAGATATTTAAAAAATCAGTGGGGCTAATCAATTTGATATTGTGTAAAATATGGCAAGAAATCCTAGAATTTCTCTATGCAAATTTACATCAAACTTACTACAGGAGTGGTTTTTTTGGGGGGAGGGGGTGTTGAAACATCATTCCCTGGCTCATTAAGTTTTTAAAAAAATCATTGGGGCTGTTCAATTTGATGATTGTGTCTAATATGGCAAGAAATCCTAGCATTTTTCTAGTAAATTTAGATCGGCCTCACTGATGCAGGAGTGCTTTTTGAGGGGGGGGGGGATATCATATCTCAGGTTACTATGTTCATAAAAAATCATAAGGACTTTGACTATTATCGAAATTTTTAGATTTTCGTAAGTATGTGATGTAAAAATATCCCTAATACACCTGGAGGCAAATTCAGACACATGTCTCCGTTGCACAGTGGGGCCAAACCGAAAAAAACCCGGACGAAAGTCCAAAAAATGAAAGTTTTTCTTGGGGATTTTTCGACCTAGGATCGGCTACAGTAGTCCCCAGTGAAACAGAATTCACTCATAATAGGCCCCCAACTCGACTTGAGCATTGCAGAGGTTAGTTGAAACGTAGCGTTCGTGTGAGCAGTCAGTAGTACGTTCAGAAGAGAGAAAAGGAGACGTGGGTGTTTCAGTAAGCCTGAATTGTTGGAAGTATCAATTCCATTCAAATAAAATGGAATCAACTCCTGGAAGTAAGTAAAATATCATAAAAATTTATAAAATTGCATTGTGTTGAGTAAAAAATTATGAGAAGAAGAATAGCGCATGTGATTTTCAATCTGAAGAATAAAAAAAATTGGTCGTTTTAAAGTAAAAAAGTAAAATGTTAAGCATTGTTAAGTCTTAAAAACGATTAGAGGTTGTAGATTAACGTATGACGGATGAAATATTCTAATTTTAGCTGCCCATATCTGCCCGCCTAATTTTAATCGTATTTTTTGTGAAAAAATATATGCGTTGCGTGAATAACGCTCTCGCTCTCTAAAGAGTAAACAGTAGGACGGAGTGAAAATTATCAAAGTAGTCGAATCGTTTGAGCTGAGCGAAAGAAATGTGTGGGTTGACATCCGAAAAAAGTAAAAAAAAAAATTTTGAAATAGGTTAATATCTTCTGTTCTCTTTTTTGATTTAAAAATTCAAATTTTCGAAAATTCAAAAAAAAATTTCCCTATTCCACCGAAAATTATGCCGAATTTTTTCTATGTACAGTTTTTGGTATTGAATGATAATAAGAAATTATAAATTTAAGAAAAATTTTTTTGCTTGATTTAGAACTTTTTGAAAATGGCCAAAAAACATGTTCCCTTGGATTGAGTCCTATGCACACATTAAAAAAAAAGTTGAATGTGTTGAACCCGAAATTCCTTTACCTTGAATCGAAGAAAAATGTTATGATATCGTTTTTTCGAACAAATTTTTTAGTGATGTTTCAAGCGTTCAAAAATAGTCAATTTTACGTTTTTAAGCCATTTTGGCGTCTTGATAATACTAAAAAAATTTTTTTTTGAAAAAACAATATAATAACCTGTTTTTTCGATTCAAGGTTAAGAAATTTCGGGTTCGACACATTCAACTTTTTCTCAAAATGTGCGCATAGGACTCAATCCAAGAGAACATGTTTTTTGGCCATTTTCAAAAAGTTCTAAATTGAGCAAAAAAATTTTTCTTCAATTTATAATTTCTTATTATTATTCACTAGCAAAAACTGTACATAGAAGAAATTTGCCATAATTTTCGAAGCAAAAGGGAAATTTTTTGAAATTTTCAAAAATTTGAATTTTCAAATCAAAAAAGAGAACAGAAGATATGAACCGATTTCAAAATTATTTTTTTTTTTCACTTTTTTTGGATGTCAACCCACAATTTTTTTCGCACAGCTCAAACGATTCGACTAATTTGATCGTTTTCACTCCGCCCTAGTAAACAGTACGTACGACAGCGCACGCAACAGAAGTGGATTCAACTAGTTGAAACTTGAAACTCTCGTCATTCCTGCGCACATTTTCAACTATTATAGAGCCGATTCCACAGAAACCATTAAAATCTTTGTCAGAGGACGTCTTACAGCTACTCAAACCCCCATCTACACCTACATATGAAAATATTGCTGAGGAACTGAAAATGGGCGACAGTAGTACTAGTGAATCAGATGTATCCAATGCTGAGTCTGATTATGAAGAAGATTTTTTGTATTGAATTACAAACCGTGCAATGTATAAATATATTCTTTTGTCGAATCACTGAATAATTTTTATTCAATGTGAGAATTAAAAACTGGTTAATTGAAAAAAGAACAATAAATCTATTTCAATAAACTAGTATTCAACTGTTTTTTGGTTTCAAATGAAAAATAAATTAATAATAAGTGTTGTGTTAATTAAAAGCCACATATACCAAGTTTGAAGACGATTTTTTTTTCAAATATTGTCCGCCATATTGAATTTTACAATTCTGACTTTATATTCATGATAAGCGACCACAAAAACCCCCATATACCAATCTTGGGCAGAATCTACATACATTTTAAAAATCTTGTCCACCATATTGGATCCGCCATCTTGAATTTTGCAAATCTGAGTTCAGATTCGTGATCAACGACCCCGAAAACCCCCGAGTCGTGAAACTCAAGATGATTTCTTGACTTTTTAGACTTTCGTCCGGGTTTTTTCGGTTTGGCCCCACTGTGCGTTGGGGTGGTTTTCTGGGGATGTTCGAACATCATCTTCTAGAGCATTTAGTTGATAAAAAATCATTGAGATAAACCACTCTGAGGATTGCAAAATTTTTTCGATTTTCCGAAATAAGACTTTTCGCACAACTGTGCACGTGTACAGTTGTGCAAATGCCATCTGTGCATGTGCACAGTTGGATACAAATTACTGAATGTGCAATTCATTTAATTTTTTTTATTTCATTAATCAATTGGTAAAAGTTTGAACTTGTCGAGCGTGCTCAGACTTCGCTTTTTTGTACACCTCGAACGTCGTGAACTTGGCGCTAGAGAAGAAGTGGTGTTGACGATCGCTAGGCTCCATGCACGTACAATGTCACAAAAGCGGCTCACCCATATACAATTTCAAAGCTCTGTAAGTCCCAAAATACGTATCAGACCCAAAAACTTTATGGGACTTTTCGACTTATTTTTTGTTTGTTCTACTTGCCCCTACAAGGATAAGGATAACTCGCGGGACACCCTGTATAATTTCGCAAAGCTTCATTAAAATCGAATGACCACTTGCAGATCCTGATATCTCTGACGTATACGGGCGCAGGCATTTTTTGAAAAAATCATTACTTTACCTTCAAAAATGAAGCTGAAGAAGCTAAAGTATTTATTTACTATAAAGATGCACTAACCTTCATTTTTGAAGGTCAAATTATAAATTTTTCTAAAATTGTTTATGATCAGTGAAAAAGGCGTAAGAAATCCTATTGAAATTGTAGTAGACAGCGTTTTTCCATTGATATTAAGAGTTAAGATTCCTTGGAATATATGATTTTCCTGAAACAGAATGGACGACATTTAAAGTAGTCCGGCTACTGGAGAAGCTAATCAAAGCTATGTCCATTATTTTTTTCTGAAATTTGAAATTAAATCCAAAATTTGGCCAGCTTATCAATTAATAAATTGAGTATTAAATTTGTATGCTGATCAATATAAATAAAATATTTTTTAAATAATAATAGAAAGTAAATTTAAATGTTGATTTGACTCGATTCGAGTCAACGTCATTTTTCACGCTAAGCAGTTGGCAGCGTAACCACATGTCGAGAAAGTAAACATAACCTACAATAAACCGCCAACAAAATCATTATTTAAAATTTCGCGCGCTTCCCGATTCCAGCAGAAGCTGTACTGCCAACCTTAGTCCACGCCACACCGTTATCGTCATATTTTACCTCGGTATGTTTTGCTAAAATTAAGCTCAAATACCCTGGAAGAAAGTACAAATGAGCAGTAATTGAAATTTCACATTATATTTTCATTCTCCAAAACAGTTTTTCTAACAATATTCAACTTGTTTTAAAGCCAAAATTAACCATTTTTCGAGCCCGCGAAAGATCCCATGTTTTTTGACACGTCTTTAAACAGCGATAAATCAAATTTTAACCTGGAAAGGGCACCTAAAAAAGGCATTATGTAAAAGAGGGCATATTTCTCCGTAAAAAAAACAACTAATTTTTATGATTTTTCATCTGACTGATCCAATACCCGGACTACTTTAATTTCTCGCAAACAAACAAAAAGACATTTTGTCCTTGAAGGCTTCGAAAATAAAAATCTTAAGCTTCAATTTGAGGACAATAAAAATTTAAAAAAAGGAAAAATTTCACCAAAAAAAAAAGTTTGAAAAATGTGGGTAAAATTATTTTTTTAAATGTTTGTTACGAGGTTTGTAACCATTCAATTGACATGTCGAGTCGTAAATAACATTTCTTAAATAACTCATCCTGTTGACTCTATAATAGGGAAAGCTTCTTTCTTTGTAACACTTAAGGAACATTTCAAAGTCGATAACGTCTGATATCGAATAATTTCAAATTCGATTATTTAAGAGTTAACAAATTCATATTTCAATCGTACGGTTTCATGTATAATTTCAAAATGAAAGCCTTATTTTTCGACATATTTTAAGTTGAAAATCGTTATAAAATTCCTTATATCAAATTAAAGGTTTTTTTTAAATTTGATTCAATAAAAAAATATTTTAAAAACCTAAAAAAATTAACAATATCCTGTCCCGAGAAAACTACTGGCTTCCATTCACCTAAAAAAAAGTTTAATTATAGAATCTAATAGTACGTGACTTATTCTATAATACATTGTGCATTAAATATTTAAAATTTACCCGGTACGAGAGAAAAAATATTTAAATATGCGAAAATGTCAACAGGGCAAATGTCCCTGACTACATTTGCCGAAAGTAGAATATGTTTATTTCTTTACTTTTTTAGTATACAAATTGGTTTTTAAATGAACCCACAACTGACTCACCCGGTCACACGACAGTTTTTAAAACATTTTTTTAACGAAAGAGTTGGATTTAAAAAGTTAAATTTATTCACAAATAAAAATTCTCGAGTACTTCTCAAAATAAAAATTAAATCTCAAATATTTGCTCTAACAAAAGTAAATAAGATAATTGCATCGTTTATTAGACCGGTAATGTAATTTTGTTATCCATACAAAGTAGATAAGTAACACTAGCCTACAGAATTACATTTTTTCTTTTATTATTTTGTGACCCGGTCACAAAAATTCTCTTTGATGCGAGTTAATTTAGTCACGTAAATGGTTTTCATTATAAAATGTCGATAATTTTTTTATTTAATATTTTTGTATTTATTTATATTTAGTTTATTATATTGCAAACAAAAGCTAAAATATATCGAAATAATTTTATGGAATTCCTTAACAATACTGTTGTGTTTAATTTTGTTATGCCTTATAACTTCAAAAAATAATTGAATGGGTTTAACCATTAATTTAATTTGTGCAAATATAATTTGAAAATCCATAGGATTTTACGCTAAAAAGTAGAAAATTCAAGTTACTACATATTGTTTAGTATTTGATATATTTTTTGGTAAATCGAATTTGATCTAATTTTCTTCGTTAAAAAAAATATTGCAAATAGAGTTCTTTATTTAAAACTTTTACTCTGAAGTTCTAACGACAGAAATGCGTCGAAATTTTATTCGATCTGTCACTTAGGCGACTTTTTTTAAAAGCATTGTCGTCGATTCGAGGCCTGCGTGATTTATATACATGTGAGTTTATTATTTAATAAGTTTAATGTCGCTATTTTGCTACTATTTTTCAAGATTTATGGCACTATTTTTTTATATTTGAAGTAAGTCCGAGTCCTGAATTTGGGATAAAAATGAAAAAATTCAACATTTTTTATAAAAAAAATTAGCTGTGGAAAGCTAAAACCACCTAACTCCACTTTTCAGCGAAATTGAATTTCGTGTCGAATACACTTCTTAGGCTTATATACACGTTTTTAATTATGCACGGCCTGCGAGTTTGAGCGCACCTGGGGTGCGCAGCTGTCGGATCTCGTGCTTCGCGCTCGATAATGTATTTACATCGCGCTACGTACTCGATCTTTAAACTTCCCTCACGTTTGTGCATAAACCTTTTAAAATTAAAGGTCAAACCATAATTTACATATGTGACTTGGTGATTGTGAATCATCTTTTGTTAAAGCTGTTTCGACTTCAACGAATACATTCTCAACATGTATCTCGCGCTTCGCACTCGACTAAATTTTGCCCAAAATGCAAAATTTTATATATTATTTTGAACTCTGTTATACTTAAAGTATGATCATTTCTGTACCTCAATCCGGAACTTAAGTTTTAGGTCAAAAATGTTGCAGCTAAACATGTGTCATTCTAGAAGAAAATATACCACTTTGTCGGTATGGAGTTGCATAACAGTGCATATAACGGGATAAATTGCCAACATTTTAAACCTAGAACGAACCCCCTAGGTTAAAAAAAAACAAGTCACCGGGGCACTTTTAAGGGTGTTTCCATACCCGCTTTTCGAGAAAACGCACCTAAAGTTGGCGAGTACCAAAAACGCAAGTGTTATATTTTTGTTTGAACATGAAAATTAACAACTCCCGGTCACTTCCTGGACAAAAACGCAAATATCTCCTAAACTATGGTCGACAAAGTGGTATTTTCTGGGAAATGATACAGTTTATTGTGTCTTGTGCCGTTTTTCCATACATTTAAATTTGTTACTTTTGTGTCATTTTCCCCGATTATAACGAAAACTATGTGTCTTATTAAAATTTAATCAAAAAAATGTATAGATCTATTTTAGGTAAAAATGTTGTCGTTAAAACTTTTATAGTATCAAAAGATAGTGTTAACCAAATTTTTAGATCTTTTTGAGATGAATAATTTTTCTTGTTAACATTTATTCGTATCTTGCATAGTGTAGATCGAAAAAGGGAAATTTTTATTTTTACTACCATTTTTCACGATTAAAACAAAAACTATGGGTCTTAAAAGAAAACAGTCTCAAGAAATTGGTAGAACTTTTCACGATGAAAAATTTAGTTTTTAACATTTATCGCATGTTGCATAGTTTAGCCGGAAAATGGAATTTTTTACTTTTAATAACATTTTTCAAGATAAAAACGAAAAATATGCCTCTTATCAAAAAAGAGTCTAGAACATTAGTAGATCTTTTTAAGATGAACAGTTTTCCTTCGGAACATTTTTTTCATATCTCGTACATTTTTTTCTGGAAAATGGAATTTCCAATTTCTTAAAAAGCATTCTCGATGGATAAAACCAGAACCGTTGGTCAAAAAAGCATTATAGCCTTTAAAAAATCGAGAGTACCGTCAACCGGGGCGAATCGCCACATTCTTTCGCAAACCATGGCTTACAGACATGATGCAGAAAAGGCCTAAATAGTTTCAAATTTTTAATATCAGTAGGCCCGTTCGGGCCTCACCGCCAAATAAGGCGATCCGGCCGAGAGTACTTATCTGAAAATATCGCGTTTCCTATTAGTCCGGGGAAATTAGTCTTTTTTCCAGAAAAAAAAGGTAAAGTTTTTTTTTCTTCATGATCATATCCCTGACGGCATGAAAAATGAATACCAAAAAAGTTCCCCATCGGATCGGCGCCGCATACACCCCTAGCCTCGAAAAACATCCCTTACACGGGTAGTAGCGCTGGTTCTTGGCTATTATATACGAAAGGGTTCGTCGGAGGACAAAAATGAATAGGGGTGAAAATATTTATAATGAAATTTTCAATAAAAAAGGTTCCATACACTTTTGCTGTACAGGCCATAGGTGATGCGTAATCAGCTCCAGGAGTGGGGGGGATGTTTTGGCGTATGTTGCGAAACGTACTCGCGCGCTTAGTTTTCGGCCCATAACTCATAAACGGGTAGTTTTTGGACAAAAATGCATACAAGAAAATTTGTAGAGCAGAAAATTTCCTTTTAGGACCAATACATTTTTTTGGATTACATCAATTTGGAAAGTCATTATTAATATTTTTTTGAAATGCACGTACAAGCACTGGGATCTCATTTCCACACCAGTCCTGAGGTAGAGTTTTTAGTGCGTTTTTTTTATTGTGGTCTCCCCTATAGGCCTATTACACTGATCATTGGTTAATAATATTACTCGGAATAAAAATTATCTTCTTTTGTTGATAAAATTTTAGACATTGTCAGTGCCAGTTGCATATTGTATCATGGGCTTATTTTGAAAGTTTTGACTTTGTGAATGAATATTTCACTCATAATAATGTGCCTAATCTTCAATTATATCTTCTTCGTCATCAGTTATTTCTTCTTCTGCATTAAGACAACCTTGACCTTGGCAATTGAGGCACATGCCTGAACATCGTAGACCAGCTTTTGCGCATCCACATCGCTTTCCACACCCCATTTTACATGAGCAAACAATCAAATTCATCAAGCTTGCTGGAGCTGGCGCTTCTGTTGTGTAAACGGGTGATAAGCTGTTACACCAGAGTCTCGATAGATGAACAATCTCGGGGGTTGCCTGAAAATAGCCTTGTTCATATAGCGCTTACAGCGAAATGTAAACAGTCAGGGCCGCCTGAATCGTTTCCATAATATTGCGCAATCTACTTGACTGAGTTAGTAGTGCATGCATCCCTTCAGAGGCGGAGTCGCAACCATCTCTCGCCCTGCCCCCTGAGAAACTGCGGGGACCAGCAATTCTAGGAATCCATATAACGCGTGCGATCGCGCGTTCAAATAGCGAGACTCTGGTGTAATATTTTTTTCCAGCCCCACTCTTCTGGGTCAAGTTCTATCCCTCTCCACATTTGAATTTGATGAAAAGCACGATAAGAGTGTTGACGAGCAGTGGCGCAAGGAGGCGGAAGTCCAGACAAAAGGACAGCATGACTGGACTGACTCACAGATTTGTTAAAAGAAACAAATCTATAATTATTCATATTAATTTCAGAGGATGGGGCCTTATACAATGCCAAAATGAAACGTTCCCCCGCTTCTGCAGCTTCATCATGTGTCGAAACAGGGTTGTTGAAAATCGTCACAATATCTTCAAGTTTTGCCAAGAGTATATCCTTCCTGAGCAAAGCAGTCGTTTTTAGTTTTCCGTACCCAAAGAAAGAGGACGTAGTATCACACCCGCTGAATGCATGGGCAAATAGAACTGATTCCTTGAAAATTTTCAAGAAACCACAATGTTGCAAGCGTTGTGAACTATGAAGTCGAGATTTAACATTTCCTTGCCCTTCTTTTAAAAAGAATACATCTTTATCCGCTGGAGAGAGAGAGCAGTTATTAAAACAATAAGATCGACATCTTGTCCGACTACAACAGACTTATTATAATCAAACTGTGTTATAGCAGTCTGAACAATTCTTCGTAATAAGTTCAGGTATCCATCTTTGCGAATTTTCACTCACTCCTCTAAGATTGTCAATTCCACTTTTTAATTCGACTGTCTCACCTAGACTCAAACTTTTTTCGCATATAAAACATTTACTTGTTGAAGCCATGATGAATTTCGAAACACAACTGGCTCATAGTACTTCAGCATCATTACTGCTTACTCTGTAGAACAAGAGAGGGTCCCTTTCTTGAATCTACAGGGTGTAGTATTTATGTGGTTCCGTATGCGAAGAAGAGTTTATCCCGTCAGTTGAGGATGTTTGGGACCCTTAAAAACGAGTTCACCACGTACAAGCCATTCCCACCCGCAGATGGGTCTGGACCCTTGTAAAAAATCTGAAGTGGTCTAGCCTAGCGCGAGTCTAGCTTCTTATCGGCACTCCAACTTTCAATTCTCATGTGATATATTTTTAAATATAAGAGTTCAAGGGCTGAGTAAAGCAATCTCTAACAGAAATAATGAGTCTTATAAGAAAACTTACAAAAGCGATTTTTGAATTGTTACTCTCTAAATTTGAATCAGCGATAAGTATACCGCTAATTCAAATCAGCGTATATACGCTGGCAAATCAGCGAAATTCAGCTGCTAATTAGTAAAATTTCACTGATCAGCAGCTAAATTTCACTGCTTCAACAGCGTATATACGCTGATTTGAATTAGCGGTATACTTATCGCTGATTCAGATTTAGAGAGTATATATTTAACTATGGAATGTTAAATTATATTTTGAAAGAATTTAATCTTTCGTTTGTAAACCACAATAAAAAAACGCATCAAAAACTCTGCCTTACAGGTAGGTGGGAATGAGATCCCAGTGCTTGTACGTGCACCTAAAAAAAATTAATTATGACTTTCCAAATTGATGTACTGCAAAAAAATGTATTGGTCCCAAAAGGAAATTTTCTGCTCTAAAAATTTTCTTCTATGCATTTTTGTCCAAAAACTACCCGTTTATGAGTTATGGGACGAAAACTAAGCGCGCGAGTACGTTTCGCACCATACGCCAAAACATCCCCCCCACTCCTGGAGCTGATTACGCATCACCTATGGCCTGTACAGCAAAAGTATATGGAACCTTTTTTATTGAAAATTTTATTATAAATATTTTCACCTGTATTCATTTTTGTCCTCCGACGCACCCTTTCGTATATAATAGCCAAAAACCAGCGCTACTACCCGTCTAAGGGATGTTTTTCGAGGCCAGGGGTGTATGCGGCGCCGATCCGATGGGGAACTTTTTTGGTATTAATTTCTAATGCCTTCAGGGACATGATTGTGAAGAGAAAAAAACTTTACCTTTTTTTTCTGAAAATCGACCTTTTTCGAGCTAATTTCCCCGGACTATATACCTTATTTACAGAGAAAATTTGTACGTATTCTGACTCATGATCTTTACAACATAATTTCTAATAGTGTACAAAACATAATAAGTTTTTGCAAACGGGTAATGAAAGATAAATAATTAAGGTTTTCGTTGATATGGATATAATAATGACTTATGTACATTATATGCGTGTACTGTTAATGTGAAAGTTCGTGTTTCGTGTGAGTTGCCGAAAAAACTTTACCATTTCAAGATTCGTGTTTTCCTTCACCCCAAGGTTTTGAAAGAGCTGTGGTGACTTCTCTGTGTCTTACTCGTGGAGCATTTTAGGTAGGGGCGGGGATACGGTACGTTACGGGCAACCAAGGTTTTTGATGACTTTGATCCCGTTTATTGTGCTCGTGCGTTCATGTGAATGCTTCTATCTTGCTTTATTAGTTACGCTTCACGCGAAGCCTTCAATACAGTAACCGTAGTCTTTTCTCTCTGTTCCATTCGTTTGCTTCAAGATGTGGTTACCAGATTCATAGCATAATTTTATTTCTAAATTATTGTTTAATTATTGATTAAAATTAAATGTATATTATTTCACATTTAATTTCAATCAGTGACAACTATATACATAGTAAGGTTCAAATTGGGTCGAATTGCTCAATATAAAAAACGAAATAGAACCAGAAACCTGATACACCATGTTGCTAAATTCATCCACCCTCGGTACATCGAGACATTAACACCAGCTATATAGGATGAGATTATAGACTCCCAACGGCAGATACTTGATGTCCTTACTACTAGACTTCACCGGTACAAGAAAAGTAGGGCAAGAAGGCAACAAAATCAAACCTTTCAGTAGTGATGCCGTCGAGCGATATTTCCCGATCTCGACGCGATTCCGACTCGATCCTAGTCTCCAGTATCGGGTGTAGATCGAGTCGGTTTTGGCTCGACTCGACTTTGGCTCGGGAAGTCGATATATCGACTCGGGATCGGGTCGGGTTTTCGATACTCCTTCTACAGATGTGCACTTCTCAGTTGAACTGAGCGGAGAGGGAAATTTGACAATGGCTTGACGTCACTCGGTCCCCCCTGACTCCTCCACTGCCTGGTTAAACCGGTTATGGTTGGAGTGAAAATGCTGAAAATTATTTTCACCATAGTGGAAAAGTTGTACTTTGGCTTAGTAGTAAATAATTTGAAACATCTAAATGCAACTATAGAACCTATTTCAACCTTCATTTAATTTTAAATTCTTTTTAAATAAAAAATAACCTTTTTTTAATATTTGGCAATATTGGACTGTTTATTGAAAAGAAGCAACTATAAAGCAGATTTCGAAAAGTGAACAATTTTCAGCTGAATTGTTTTAAATAGAATGCATTCAATTGAATCATGAACTGAAGATTTCAAAGTGCTGCATCCTACATTTACATTTTCAACTCTACAATTATAATTTTTTTCTTCTTAAATTGTTAATTCGTGAAAAAGAGTTTTGTACTTTAATGTATAAATAATAATAGAAGAATTACTATTTAAAAAAGGTTTAAAATATAAATTATTTGACGTCCAATGAAACAAGTCTCTGGTTAAAATTTTGTTTAATTGTTCAATTTGTAATGTTTTTCACTTAAGATTTCTTCAAATGATATGATTAACAAATTTATTAATTCATTTTTCAATTTGGAGGATCACAAATGATGACGTGGATACATATTTCTTGAGCAGAAATTTTTGAAATGTTCTATTTATACAAGGTTTTTTAACAATATAGTAAAATTTTCCACAAATGATATGAATTTTTAACAATTCAGATAAACTTTCATTCGAACAGTTCAATTTTCAAACCAAATATGTACGATAAATTCTTAACGAAAACGTAAATAGTTGAAGTTTCATTAAAAGCTGAAATGCTTGAATTGTTACTTGAGAAAAATATTTTATAACCTAAAAAAAGAGTTTTTAACAAAATAGTTACATCCTCGACCAATAAAATGAAATTTTAACCATGTAGTTCAAATTTCAATCAAGTAGTTGAATTGTCAACCAAGACGTTAAATTTTCTGCAAAAAAGACTAATTTTTCACAAAGTACATGAATTTTTAGACAAAGAGGTAAATTTTCAAATTGAAAAGATAAATTTTCTACCAAAAATGAGAGAGTCACATTTTCAATTAAAAAAAAAAATTCACTTCAAAAAAACGAACTTTAAAAAAAATACTTGAATTTTCAAGTAAAGAAATCAATTTTTAAATAAATTGATGAATGTTAATTTGTAAACAATAAAATGAATTTACAACAATGCGCCTCAACTGTCAACCAAGAAGTTGAATATTCAATTAAGACACTTAATTTTACACCAAAAAGACAAATTTTGAACAAACACATGAATTTTCAACACTGTAGTGAAATT
>CAKNYM010051004.1:220561-236389 GCA_932195095.1 Andricus curvator
CTCGACACGATCACGAGAACGTATCGTATCGAACGGCACCACTACCTTTCAGGCAGATGAAAGAAGGTTCTATCGTGAACTGAATGTAAAGCTAAATAACCAGCAAGACACCGAAGTCCCTCAATTGGAAGACATGACTAACTACTGGTCGGATTTTTGGGGAAAAAGTAACAGAAGCAATTTGGACACTAGGTGGTTCCAGCTAGAGAAAGCAAGAGCAAGCAATAAGCCTAAAATGAAGCTGACTAACATCACAGCTTCAGATGCTTCAACGGTTTTGAGAAGGGCAAGTAACTGGAAAGCTCCACGTCCGGATATGGTGCACAACTTCTGGTACAAGTACCTGACGAGTGTGCATCCTGCGTTCGCAAAGTGTTTTCAGAAGATCATCGAACACCCAGATCAGATGTCAGGCTTTATGCTCAAGGGTACTACGTATATGTTGCCTAAAAAAGCAGACGCTCGAAATTCATCTGAATTTGGATCGATATCCTGTCTTCCAACAATTTATAAATGCCTTACAGCCATCATTGCAGATAAGGTATATTCTCAATGCGACGCGAATAACATCCTAACAGAAGAACAAAAGGGATGTTGTAAAAACTCGCGGGGCAGTAAATATCTAGTCACCATGGACGCTGTTGCCCTGACGCAAGCTCGTAAACATCTAAGAAACTTGAACATGACATACATTGACTACAAGCAAGCGTTTCCTTTCGTACCTTATGCTATTTGCTTGAAGTCTTAAAAATATACAAAATCTGCCCAAACATTATCGACTTTCTACGTCATGCGATGATGTTTTGGGGTACAAGGATCAAGTATTTCGACCATGGACAACCAAAGATAACTAGATCAATACGCATTACGACGGGTATCTTTCAAGGAAACTCCTTTAGTGCATTGTGGTTCTGTTTAGCGTTGAATCGTCTGAGCAAAACATTAAATAGCATGTCTCATGGGTTCCGAATACATCATAACGAGGATGGTCATCAAATGACCCATCTTCTATAAATGGATGACCTGAAGCTATACGCTAGTTTGGACAAGAAACTCCAGCAAGTGATCGATGTCACAAAGCAGTTTTCCAAAGATATCACGATTTCGAGAACGACATCTAGGCAATGGCTGAGGGCGAGTCATATAAATACCTGGGTATTCTCGAATCTAAGGGTATTCAGCATACTATAGTTAAGAAAAGCCTAAAGACTACCTTCACTACAAGACTCAGATTGGTTCTGAAGAGTTCTCTTAACTCGGCAAACAAGATCAGGGCAATCAACACCTATGCCATTCCTGTCCTCACGTACTCCTTTGGGCTCATCAAATGGTCGAACACCGACATCGAACGATTTAAAGGGTTGTTTTACCACGACATAGAGGGGGTAGGGGCTTGTAGATGTCAGGAAACTGTGTGAGTCACAAGTTATACAGTTGCGAGACTATTTTAACAGCAAACGAGACGTTACGCTTTACAACACCATCTGTAAAGCGGATCTTGACTATACGCCCTTGAATTTGTCCTCAGAGGAGGCCTTGAATATCAGGGCAGAAACCACAGAGGAATTAAAAACACAATGGAGATAGAAAGCCATCCAAGCCGAACATTCCAAAACGTTAGATCAATATGAAGTGGATAGTGAGGCATCCAACATTTGGCTGAGAAAGGTCGTCCTGTATCCAGAAACGGAAGGATTCGTCATTGCGATTCAGGACAGGGTTGTTAGCACCAGAAATTATCGCAAACACGTGTTACATCCAGACGTGGTTGAACGGTGCCGATTATGTGGAGATACCAACGAATCCATCGAGAAAATTATTGATGGTTGTCGCGTAATGGCTCAAAGAGAATATACGCACAGACATAATGATGTGGCGGGCATTATACATCAACAACTTGCCCTAAACCTAGGGCTCTTAACAGAATGGATGCCTTTCTATAGATACATTCCAATGCCCGTTTTAGAAAACGAAGATTACATCTTATATTGGGATGTTACAATCCAGACCGATCATTACATTCGAGCCAATCGACCCGACATCGTGATGCGAGAAAAAAAAGGTGGAAGAGTCTACATCATCGACATTGCTTGTCCACTTAACCGAAATTTGCAGGCAAATTACCCAATCAAGATCCATAAGTATAGCAAGCTAAGACATCACGTAAAGACAATATGGAGGAATGTGAAACATGCATCTATTCATCCTATTGTGATTTCGGCTACAGACAATGTGTACGCAAGATGCACTAAACATCTTCAACATTTAGGAGTTCGTAGGGTACTGGCAGCAGCTCAGAAGGCGGTGTTATTGAACACCTGTCACATTGTAAGAAATTTTCTAGACCATCAGAAAGCAAGTGACTAAAAACCTGTGGAGTGGCAGATGCTGGCTTTAAGAAAGCATCTAGAGGCGACTTTGGTCACCTTCAACGCTCGCGGCCGCTGTGTATGGATAACAGCGGTAAAATAGGAACTCCAAACTACACTATGCTCCTAATTTTGTACCTACAACATTATCGCAGAAGATTTCATACATAATATTAAATTAATTTATAACATCCTCACATCATCAGTCACTTGACTTAGTCCGTGGCTATGGTGGAAAACCGGGTTCACCCGAGAACAAGTTAAACAAAAACAAAAAAAGTAACCTAAAGTTTAATTCATTAACACTAGATTTTTTTAACTATAAGCAATGGTGAATAATTTTTTTAATTTCTTAATATTCATAAGTAATGCGATTAGGGGCCATTCATTAATTACGTGAGGGTCCCGAGGGGGAGGGTTTTTTTTTTAAATCTCTACATGACCTTACATCGGGGGGGGGGGGGGGAAAAAAAACTTACGTAATATATTACTAAGTCAATAATTGTTTCTATTCGAACGATCACAGCAGGTACATTAATTCTACTCAAACTACCCATTTTACAATTTTAAATATCGCGCTTTTAGTAGGCTAAAATGGCGGCTTCTGTCACACTCTATTTTATTTGCTCTATCCGCCGCCGGCACGTTATGACAGGTCGGGCGCAGCATGCTATTTAGTAAACTGGTCTAGCGCGCGGCGGCGTTGTTTTGATTCGCCTTTTTGTTAAACGCGGCGAATATTTGTGTAACAACGTGTTTTAGTTTTTCTCATGATATGTAACTATTCAACGCTATTTAGAAAAATTCTAAGTTAAATATTAAGTAAGAAGGGGGGGAGGCAAGAAATCTTATTTATCCTTACGTGGGCGGGGGAATCAAAAATGGTCAAAATTGCCCTTACGTAATTAATGAATGGCCCCTCATTCACTTTATATTTTCACTTTAAAGGTCTCCCCTACTAGAAATATAATATAATATGTCATTTGTATTCTAAATGTGAAACAATTATAGAAAAAATTGAAATATAACCTATGTTGGTACACCAGAGACTCGATAGATGAACAATCTCGGGGGTTGCCTGAAAATGGCCTTCTTCATATAACGCGTACAGCGAAACGTAAACAGGCAGGACCGCCTGTACCGTTCCCATAATATTGCGCAATCTACTTGACTGAGTAGTATAGTGCATGCGTCCCTTCAGAGGCGGAGTCGCAACAGTCTCTCGCTCCGTCCCCTGAGAAACTGTATGGACCAGCAATTCTAGGAATTCATATAACGCGCCCGATCGCGCGTTCAAATAGTGAGTCTCTGGTGTATAACTGAATTTTCAACACAAAAATAAGAAATTTGAACAAAGTAAATGAATTTTGTAACACAAATTATAAATTTCCTAAACCAAACATTAAATTGTTGAATTTTTATTTAAATTAATCAATTTTTATCCAAAAGTGAAACGAATTTTCACAATAATAGTTGAACTTTAAACAAAGTAAAGTAATTTTCAACAAAGTACTTTAAATTTCGATCCAATACTTGCATTTAGTGTTAGATACTTCAATTTTAGATTTAAAAAATACGAATACTCTATCAAACAGTTGAATTTTCAACAAAAAACTTCATTTGCAATAAAATAGAATAATTTTTGTAAAAAAAAAGAAGACGAATTTTCAATAAAGAATATAAATTTTCAATCACATAGTTACATTTTCAACCAAACTAATGAATTTTCTACACAAAAGTTAGAATTTTTAACAAAGTACATGCATTTTTTAATAAAAATGATAAATTTTCAAACCAAAAATGAAAGTTAAATTTTCATTATTTTTTTTTTTTATTTAATTACAAAATAGTTGAATTTCAAACAAAATGAAATAATTTTCAACAACGTGCTTCAAATTTCGAGCAAATACTTGCATTGTGTATTAGATAGTTCAATTGTAGATAAAAAAATACGAATTTTTTACAAAACAGCTGAATTTTCATGAAAAGAGTTCATTTTCAATCAAAATAGATTAATTTTTGTGATCAAAAGAAGACGATTTTTCAATAAAAAATATAAACTTTCAATAACATAGTTACATTTTCAAACAAAGTAATGTATTTTCTACACAAAAATAAGAATTTTTAACAAACTACATGAAGTTTCTACTAAAAATGATAAATTTGAAACCAAAAATTGAATAGCTACATTTTTATTTGAATAAATTAATTCTCAATCAACAATTAAACGAATTTCAAGAAAATATTTTAATTTTAAGGAAAATGCATTAAGTTTCAATAAAGTACTTTAACTTTCGAACAAATTCTTCTCTTTTGTATCAGATGATTGCATTTCCCATAAGCGGATAAGAATTTTATACAAAACAGTTTAATTTTCAACAAAAAATGACATTTTAAATCCAAACAGATTAATTTTTTTGAACAAAAGAAGACGAATTTTCAAGAAAATATATTAATTTTGAAAAACTTAGTTACATTTTCAATCAAATCAATGCATTTTCTACGCAAAAATACGAATTTTTAAGGTATACAACACAAAATTCACTATGACTAGAATGTGAACTATACACAAAAACTCATCGTATTGATATATTCATGTTAAAAAAATTATATACTTCAACAAGAAAATCATTTACGTTACAGTAAATAATACAGAAAAAAACTAGCTGTGAATTCGATCTCGAGTGTTTCCAATTTCTTTATAATTATAATTATATGGTGCTCATTTCACGAGCACTTTGCTTCCCGTTAGCAAATGTATTTGCTTCCTCATAGAGGAAGCCTTAGTTATTTTTTTCAATAATAGACAAACCAAAGTCTTTATTTTGCTCAATTTAAAAATAGAAATTTACAAAAAATTACATAATAATACAAACAATTTTTTAAATACGAAGAGAAATCAGACAAATCAAATTTTGTATTCTAAATGATAATTTTTTTCTAGCTGAAAAAGGGAAGGGAAAAGTTCTGTCGCACCCTATCCCTTTCCCTGCTTCATGATTTCTTTACGAAAATTGTCAGAATTATTCTATTTGAAAATTTATGATCTAAAAGTCTTTTCTATTCATACGTCAACTTTTAATAATGTCGATGTAAAAAGTTTTTCTGTTTGAAACAGATGATTCACATATTATAAATGAGCATAACTTCCTTAATCTTCAATAAAGTGTATTAATATTGTAGATCAATCTATTTGCCTTGAATCAAGGTATCGTTCTCGTTCTTGTATCAATTTTGAATTAAGTTAGTGAAAAAAGTTTTACTATAAAAAACCGTGTTTTAAAATATTATGCATTGTCATAGCTTCCTTAATCTGCGATAAAATGTATCAATGCTATGGATCAATCGATTCGTCTTGATCAACACAACTTTTCTATTCTCGCATCACCATTAAATTATAAAAATGAGAAAATTTTTTCTATAAAATCGATTTTAAAAATATATAAATTACCATAACTTCCCTACTCATTATTAAAATGTATTAATATTGTAGGTCAATCGATTCGTCTCGAACCAAGGAATCTTCTATGTTCTTGCATCAACTTTGAATTATGTTGAAGAAAAAAGTTTTACTATAAGGATATTAATTTTTTACTAAATCAGACCAATTTTCAACAAAATACATTAATTTTCAACCAAATAGTTGATTTTTCAACTAAAAAAGATATATTTTCAACGAAATAGTTAAATTTCTAACTAAAAAAGATATATATTTTTTTCTTGAATAGTTACATTTTCAGTTAAAAAACTAATTTCCAACTAAAAATAAATGAGAATTAAACAAAAAGTTAAATTTACAAACAATGAGATAAATCGTCAATAAAAAAAAAGTCATTCGAATGAAAAATTTAAATTTTCAACCAAAAAGATGAGTATTTGAATAAGTTGTGATTAAGAAAAAATGAATTTTGGACCGAATAAATATATATATATTTTTTTAGTCAAGAATTCAACTTTTTGTTTAAAAATTAATCTTCTTTAGTTGAAAATTAAACTATTCGGTTAAAAATTCATATATTTTGTTGAAAATTTATCTTTTTCGGTATAAAATTAATCCTCTTGATTGAAAAATCATCTTTTTGATTGAAAAATCATCCATTTGGTTGAGGATTGAACGCTTCTGTCCAAAATTCATTTTTTCTCAATCACAACTTATTCAAATACTCATCTCTTTGGTTGAAAATTTAAATTTTTCATTCGAATTACTTTTTTTTATTGACGATTTATCTCATTGTTTGTAAATTTAACTTTTTATTTAATTCTCATTTATTCTTAGTTGAAAATTAGTTTTTTAACTGAAAATGTAACTATTAAAAAAAATATATATATATATATATATCTTTTTTAGTTAGAAATTTAACTATTTAGTTGAAAATTAATGTATTTTGTTTAAAATTGGTCTGTTTTAGTAAAAAATTATATTTTTGAGGAAAAAAATTTAACTGCTTTTGATTAAAAATAAAAATATTTTTTTAATAAAATATCAAATAATACATTTTTTGTGAAATTTTTTTTCAATTCATCTATTTGGTTGAAGATTAACTTTTTTGTTGAAATTTTGACTTGACATGTCTGCAAATTTTTTAAATAATTTCTAATTCTCTTAAGTATCTTAGGAAAATTATATTTATATAAGCTCAAAACAAATAAATCTAAAAATAAATAGTTATTCGACAAAATAAATAGTTATTCGACATTTCTTTTAATATAAATTATTTTCCCCCTTAAATCGCAAAACTAGTTATTCAAAGATAAGAACATTTAAAATGTTTATTATTATCGTTTCCTAACTCAAAAGACGATCACTTCAACTGTCAACCTTTAATTTTGAGGCAATCGTGAGAAATATTTTTTAATTTCATTAACCACATGCATGATCAAAGAAAAATACAGAAATATTGAATTCAAGAATAATAAAAAATTCCCCACCTCAATTGATAAGCTGAATGAATACATAGTATGTCATGAACAAAAATTTGGAAAAATTAGAATAAAAAGCTATTCCTTTAACAGACACGAAAAATTGTTAGCAGCTTTGCAGAATTTAAAAATTGCAATCGAAAAAGATAGAATCAGAAAAGAAAAAGGTGATGAAATATTTTTAATAACAAAATTTTTTTGGAAGTTCACTGTATTTTTTGAAAAATATTGTTTGAATTTGAAATAACAATGAGTGAACCAAAATTTTGAAATTCGAGGATATTATAAACTGTCAGGAATTTTCCAATTCGTCATTTTTATATTTGAACAGTTTTATAATTTCGGAAATAGTCCATTTCGATTTTTTCAATTTTACAGTTCCGCAAATTTTATTTTTGGGGATTTTTTAGTCATCCCCTTTTTTCCATAACTAATAATGTTAAGTTTCATTTTGTTTTTGAAATTTGTTATAGAAACAAAGGCTAATTTGAAATTTTTTTTGAACATTTAATTTACAGTTTTGATTTTAGAAAAACATGTCTAATCAGTTTTAATTTTTAATTATAATTTTCTTCATTCAATAACAATTTAAAGTCTAGAATTTCATGAGTTTTGACTTTGAAAGATTCAATTTAGATTTCAATTTTATATGGCCAAATTTAAATCGCTATGAATTTAAAACTATTTAAAGTCGAATGTTTTCAATTTTTAATTATTAAATTTTACATTCTTTTAATTAACAATAATACAATTTTAATTCCTCTTGATTTCGAATAATCAAATTTTCAAAATTCTAGTTTAAAAATATACCATTTTTAACGCTTTGAAATTGTCTTATTTTCGAAATTTTAGTCTGAAATCATTTAATTTCGAGATTTTTTAATTTTAAATAAAATTGTTCATTTATGAACGCTTTAAATCATAAATCATAGAATTTTGATTCCTTTGCATTCCATTTGAAATATTGCCCTTTTTCAAAAGTTTAATTTATCAAGAATAGTTTCAATTGGTTCGTTTTTAGTTCAAAATGTTTTAGTATATTATTTTTTCAAAATTTCAAACGCTTTCAATTCAAAAGAGAATCAGAAGTTTTTGAAAATGTTTATAATAATTTTAAATTTGAAAAGATTTCAAAACATTTGAAACAAAATGTAGATTTTGAAAGATGTAGAAGTAAAATTTTAAAGCTCTTTAAGAAATTTTAATGGTTTGAAGATATTGAAAAAATTTTCCTAATATTCCTGAAAAAATTTCAAATGATTTTTTATTCAGAAAAATTAATTAAAAGAGAATATTTAAAAAGATTTCAAAAATGGTCAAAAGTGGAATCTAAATGACTTTAAGGAAAGTTTTTTTTATTTAACAGAATTAGAATTCCAACAAAATTTTATGAAAATTTTGAATCATCCTAAAATATTTAGAGATTTAAAGGTTCAACAGTTTTTAAACGATTCCAGAATAATTAAAGATTCATAAAACTGGAAAAAGTTTTAAACAAAATGTACATTTTTGATGATTTTGATCACAAAATTTAGAAGCTTTTTGAGAATTTTGAAAGGTTTCAAGAGCACAAAAAGTTTCTTTTTTTAGATTTCTGGGTAAAATTTAAAATGATTTTTCATTGTTTTAAATTAATTTGAATTTTTTTTTTTATATTTCTAAAAATGTCGAAGAAAATTTGGAAGATTTTGAGGCAGCTTTTTTAATTATAAAATTTTGTTTATTTTTTGGTTGAGAATTCCACTATTTTGTTACAAAGTTACTTTTTGGTTGAAAATTCATTTTTTTTCATTCGTCGTTTTTGTAAAAATTAATCTTGTTGAATAAAAATTCATTTTATTGGCTGAAAATTAATCTGTTTTTGTTGAGAATCCAACTGTTTTGTTGAAAATTCATATTTTTGAATCATTTTTACTGTTTTTAATTCAAAATTAAAATCAATTAAATTGAAAAATTTAAACATTTTTTAAATTGAAAAATATAAATATTTCAAATTGAAATTTCAAAATAAAATTCATTTTCAATTAAATAGTTGATTTTTTTAACAAGAAAGATAGAGAATTTCAGATATTCAGATATAATTTTTTTCATAATTTCATTTCATTTAATTTTTCGTAATTTCAGATATAATTTCAGATATGTCGAAACATTATTCATAAAATTTATAATCCTGAAACACTGCGTTCAAAAAACACCAAGTTTCGAGATAGGAGGGACCACATGTCACTTTTCATGAACGCGAGATGAGTTTCACGGACCCTTCAAGACATGGCAAAAAATTACATCTCACATGACATGGCATGCCATGACATAACATGAAACGAAACGGCGTGACGTCATTTGTCATGTCATGTGTCATGCCATGTATCATTTGTGACATTACACATGTCATTACACGAGACATGACATGAGGTAAAATGACATGAAACATGACATGACACATGAAATGACATTTAATGTTGTTGTGTCATGTAACATGTCATGCCATGTGTCATGTAATGTGTCATGTCATATGTCATGTGCCATGTCAGATGTCATGTCATTTTTCATGTCATATGTCATGTCATTTGTCATGTTATGTGTCAAGTCATATGTCATGTTATATGCCATGCCATGTATCATGTGTCATGCGTGACATTACACATGACATGACACGAGACATGACATTAGGCAAAATGACATGAAACATGACATGACATGACACATGAAATGACATTTAATGTTGTTGTGTCATGTAACATGTCATGCCATGTGTCATGTAATGTGTCATGTCATATGTCATGTGCCATGTCAGATGTCATGTCATTTTTCATGTCATATGTCATGTCATTTGTCATGTTATGTGTCAAGTCATATGTCATGTTATATGCCATGCCATGTATCATGTGTCATGCGTGACATTACACATGACATGACACGAGACATGACATTAGGCAAAATGACATGAAACATGACATGACATGACACATGAAATGACATTTAATGTTGTTGTGTCATGTATCATGTCATGCCATGTGTCATGTCACGTGTCATGTCACGTGTCATGTCATGTGTCATGTCATGTGATGTCTCATATCATGCTATGTCATCTCATGTGTAATTTGTCATACTATGTTTCATGTCATATGCCATGTCATGCTATGTCATATCATCTGTTATTTGTCATATTATGTGTCTTGTCATCTGTCATATAATGTCATGTCATATGCCATGTCATCTATCATGTCATATGTATGTATCATTTGTCATGTGTGACATTACACGTGACACATGGCATGGCATGATACATGACATGGCACATAACACAACAACATGAAATGTCATTTCATGTGTCATGTAATGTTATGTTTCATGTCATTTTGCCTCAAGTCATGTCTCGTGTCATGCCATGTGTCATTTTATGTGTCATGTCATGTGTCATGTCATGCTATGTCATCTCATGTATCATTTGTCACACTATGTATCATGTCATATGTCATGCACCATGTCATGCTATGTCATCTCATGTGTCATTTCTCATATTATGTGTCATATCATCTGTCATATAATGTCATGTCATATGTCATATCATGTTGTGTAATGTCATTTCATTTGTATTATCATGTCATGTAACATTTGTCATGCTATGTGTCATGTCATGTGTCATATCATGTGTCATACCATGTCACGACATATCATATGCCATGTTTTATGTTACATGTTATGTGATATGTCATGGCATGCCATGTCCTCGAGAGTCCGCACAACTCCTCTCGCGTCCATAAAAAGTAGCATTTTGTCCCTCCTATCCCGAAACCTTGCGTTTTTTGGACTCAGTGTCTAAGGACTTTATTCAATCAGGATATGATAAACTACATTATGTCAGAGTTTCAACCAATTTGACCAATACCATATTTTCCATACGTGTGTACTGTGTCCTTTGAGTGTGAAAAATATTTGTGACTTTTAGAAGCTTTGAAAAAATTTAATAATATTTTATAAACTTTTCAAAGTTTTAAAATATTTTAAATCTCTTCAAAACTCAGAAGATTCTTAAGTATCTCTTAAAATTACTCAAATTATTCCTAAAAATGTCTTGAAATCTTATCGATTATTTTTTGAAAATTTTTGGAATCTTTTGTAATGTTTAAAAATCTTTTTAAATAGGTAGTGCGTATACGTCCTGACACAAGCCACCCCTTCCCTTTTCCAACTCCCCCTACACTTTTCCAACTCCCCTTCCCTTTGCTAGGTCCGTACGTTTAGACTCAAACGTGTTATAATTATCAAGAAACGTACGTAGTGTATACAGATACGGCAATTGTTGCAGTGTTTTTTATTTTTATAGTACGACATTTTAGTGACTGGTCACAGAAAAGTGATCTGTCACATCTCGAACCACTTTTCCAAGTCTTACTTCCAAAAATACGCGTGTTAATGAATCGTCACAGAAGAGTGATCGTGAGGATTTGTGATTCGCATATGAAGTGCTGCCATCTTCTAGACAATTTGCAAATTAGTGATAAAGTGTATTAATACATGAATAGTGAAGTGATAAGCAATTCTCTAGTGTGCTTTTAGTGTGTAATCTTCTTGATTATATTACACTTTATGTGTATTCATAACTCAATATTCCTCATTTTATGATAAAATAGTGAAATATTGTACTATTTTTCCAAAGTATCAAAAAATATTATCATAACAGAAAGTTCTTTATTAACACAAAAATTTGCGGAACTAGAAACTTTAAATACGTCAAAATTTATCGAAGATCAATACTCGACCATAAACGTACGGACTATCCGGATGTTTATACTCGACCTTTTAAATATACTTCTGAAGAAAATTTTGTAAAACAAAAAATCATTTAAATTTTCCCAAAAATCTTAACAAAATTTTTGTATTCCATTTAAACTTTTCAAAATTCTTCAATAGCTTCAAAGTTGCTTGCTCCAAAACTTCAAAAAACTACTTTTTTTTTAATTCTTTGAAATCATTTTAAGTTGAAAATTATTTTTGTATCTGTTCAAAACTTCGGAAATCTTTCACAATGTTTTATAATCTTGTTAAATATTATTTTTAAATTAATTTTTTAAGATAAATAATAATTTCAATACATATTTGTTCAAATTGCAAATACATGACATGACTCAATTTGGACATATGGCCCATAATAGATATATTGCCCAAATTTAACATAGCCCATAACAATTGGTTCAAAAATAAATATTTTTTTAAAGTTCATAAAGCTAAAACAGGGATAGGGTACGACTGAACTTCCCTATTCCTATTTCAAACTCAAAGACCTACCATTTGAAATATAAAAAATTTTGTAAAGCTTTAAAATTTATTATCAAAACAAAATTTATTTAACATATTATAATTCTAATTCTTGATATTTATATTTTGATATTGATTTTTTTTTATATTTAAATATTTCAAATTAGACTATGTCTAGTCTATGTCCCGAAAATTCGGGACTACTAATTTTTTTAATTCTGCCTACTAATCCCGAATTTCTGGCCGATGAGACACTCCGTTCAAATTAATATTACAATTAATACAGTTGAACTTGGATTTCCCTCAGATTTTGGGACTGACTCATCAAATATTTTAACTAAAGAATGGATTCTGTGAACTATATGGATGGTAAAATTTTTATTTTTGTAATTAAAATATACAAATTATTATTATTAATATTTTTATTATCAATCTTTATATAAAATTTGTCATATAAAATTATATAATATCAATTATACTAATGATAATTAATCAAATAATAAAATATTATTTTTAATAGATTCTTTCTGGCCCGAAATTGATCAAGCAGTTCTAGATGCAGCATTTGCCTTAGCTGAAACCTCAAAATTTTAAAAATGAAAAACAAAATCTAAATTTAAAAAATGAAAATAGTGGAAAATCAGAAGATGAACCTCCCTCAAAAAAAAAAGTGAACTATAACTTTATAGATTTAAATTCAATAAATTGAAAAGTAAAAACAATTAATAATGTTTATTTTTAAAATAAAATTAATAATTAAAATTATTAAGATTGATTTTTATCATTTTTCTCGAAAAATATTAATTTTAGAAAAAAAGTATAGATATAAATTTTTTTTTTTGACGAGATATACAATTTTGTGGACAACGTTTTTTTCCCAAATAAATATTTTTGGAGACTTTGAAAAAAAAAAATTTCAAAGTCAAAAAAATAACTTACTTATTAATACCTTGCTTCATTTTGACATTCGCCAAAAATCCTTTTAGTGCGTTCAATTAGAGTCTAAGAGGAACCCGTAGGACAAGTATCAAGTCAGTATTTTTTGTTAAACTTCTCAGAAGAATACTCAATACTCCAAAATCTCTAAAATCGGTTGGAATACTTTCAAATTATTGAAACATATTAGAAATTCTCTTCAATTTTTTCAAACTATAGAAATTTATTAAAAATTTCTTGCAATTTTTTTAAAATACCCTAAAGTATGTCAAAAATACACTTATTACCCGATACAAACATGCTTCTCAAAATTATTATTATTTTTATGGTATTATTTTATTATTATTATTTTTTTTTTTAATTTCTACAACCATTTTTTATTATAATTATTATAATATAAACCTGGAAAAGGGACAGGGCACGACAAAACTTCCTTCTCATTTCAACCTCAAAGACCTGCCATTTCAAATATAAAAATTTTTGTAAACATTTATAATTTATTATTAAAACAAAATTTATTTAACATATAATCTGAATGTCAATTGTATCAAATTTTTTTCAATTTTTTATATGATTTTATATTGAAATTACAATGGATCAAATTTTTTCAATTTGATCCATTGTAATTTCAAAATAAAATCATATGAAAATACCCGTAAAAATACACGAATGTTTGTAAAATATACTTAACGTCAAAAATATGCAAATTAAATTAAAATAATTAGTATATGACCTCTACAACTTTTAATAATAATGTAATGCTCACTTACGTTTTAAACCATTTTTGCTGTCAAATTCGTTTGAAGCATCAAAAAATCTATAAGTTTAACCTTCTTTCATTTTTTTAGCTGAAGCTCATAAAACTGTGTTATTTTGGTTAATTGATATTTCTTTTAATACAATACATTGCTTTTTAAATTATTCCATTCTGAAATTTTATTTAAAAAACAAATTTATTAATAAAGAAATTTATATTATTTTTCTTAAATAAAATATATTATAATTCCCTAGAAAGCCCAAACCATTAAAGAAAGTCAATTATTAAAAAAATATCTTCATATATTAAAAATATCATCCCTTTTCCAACTCCTCCTTCACTTTTTTGAAAGTATTTTCCATACGTACGGACACAAGCCACGCCCTCTTCTCTTTTCCAACTCTCCCTACCCTTTCCCAACTCCACCTCCCTTTGCCAGGTCCGTACGTTTAGACTCAACCGTGTTATAAATATCTATAAGCATACGTAGTGTATACAAATACGGCATTTTTTAATTTTATATTACGGCATTTTAGTGTCTGGTCACAGAAAATTGATCTGTCATATCTCAAACCCCTTTTCCAATTTTCCTTTAAAAAAAGACCCGTGTTAGTGCCTCGTCACAGAAGAGTGATCGTGAGGATTTGTGATTCTTATCAGCAGTGCTGCCATCTGCTACGCAATTCGCAAATTAGTGATAAAGTGTATTATTACATGAATAATGAAGTGATGAGAAATTATTTAGTGTTCTTTTTGTGTGTAATGTTCTTGATTATATGGCACTTTTTGTGTATTTATAACTTAATATTCCTCATTTTATGATAAAATAGTAAAATATTGTACTATTTTTCCAAAATATCAAAAAATATTATCAGAACAGAAAGTTCGTTATTGACACAAAAATTTGCCGGGCTAAAAACTTTATATATATATATATATATATATATATATATATATATATATTAAATATATTAATTCCCTAGAAAGTCCAAAACGTTAAAGAAAGTAAATTATTAAAAAATATCTTTAAATAAATATTTCAGATATTTGATAAGCTTTTGGATCAAAGAAGAATTAAAAGTTTACGAAAAATTCCTTAAACAAACAACCCAAAACAAAAGGCTTAAAGAAAAATCGAATAAAGGAAAAATCACAGATAAGATTTTTAATATTTAACTACTAGATTAAAAATGGGTAATGTAAAAAAAATTAGTAATGACATACGTCGAAAACGTAGATCAAAATTGATGCAAAAAAATGATCAGAAAAACAAAATATTGAAAATAATGATCTTTCCTTAAACGCTTCAGCTAAAACTAATACAGAAAAGAATAGAGATAGAAAGAAAAAACAAAGAGACAAAAAAAAAGAACTATATTTCTTAGAGTTAAAAAATAATTCATCTTATAAAAAGAAATTAAGGTCAGATGAAGAATATAAACAGAGAGAAAAAATTAAAAATAAGAGACGTAATACAATTTTAAGGTTAGATAAAGAGTACAAAGATAGAGAGAACATTAAAAATGGGGAAAGAAAAGAGATTTTAAGGTTAGAGGAGGAGTACAAAGAGAAAGAAAAAATAGAAAA
>CAKNYM010051004.1:236399-254679 GCA_932195095.1 Andricus curvator
AGGTTAGATGAAGAGTACAAAGATAGAGAGTACATTAAAAATAGGGAACGAAAAGAGATTTTAAAGTTAGACGAGGAGTACAAAGAGAGTGAAAGAATGGAAAATAGGGAACGAAATACAATTTTAAGATTAGATGAAGAGTACAAAGAAAGAGAGAAAATGGAAAATAGGGAACGAAATAAAATTTTAAGATTAGACAAGGAGTACAAAGACAGAGAAAAGATGGAAAATAGGGATAGGAATGAAAGTTTAAGGAAAGATCAGTCATTTTCAAAGAATGAAAAAATGAAGAATAAATTATATAAGGAAATCAATCAACTATATGATTCTAAAACAGTAAAAGAAAGAGAAAAGATACGCAAAAGAGAACAAAGACTGAATGAACTTCTTAATTTCCGAGAATATTATGCAATAACTATTAGAAAAAATTTATCGACAGACATTTCCGAATATGAGAACAATAAATTGATATATGAATTTATAATTAATAGAAAAATTGCACCTGACATAGCATGCGTTTGTTGTGATAATTTATTTTTTCCCAAATCTGTTGTTAAATGGAAGGAAGAAAATATTAAAAATATTTTATTTGAAAAAAGCATTAATATTGATCAATTCATGATATTAATTATCAATAATGATTCAAAATTTCTATGTAAAACATGTAAAAAAAATATTATAAAAGGTGAAGTACCAAAAATGGCGGCAAATTCAAATCTTCAATTTCATGACATCCCAGAAGTTTTAAAAAATTTGTCACAAGCCGAACAGCGTCTAGTTTCACCAATTCTAACGTTTCTACAAATAATACCTTTATTACCTTATTCATTAAATTCACAATTATCTCTAAAAGGAAGTGTTGTTAACATAAAAGTCGAAATTAATGAAATGATCAATATTCTTCCTCGAAGATTCGATCAATTATCGACTATTCAAATCATACTTAAAAGACACTTAGACCATATATCGCATTATTTGTTTGAAACTATTAGACCATCAAAAATTTGGGAAGCTCTTCAATATTTGAAAAATACACCTTTATATATAGAAAATGGTATAATAATTGATGAAGATTTTTTTAAACGTTATGATAAATCTTATGAAAATGAAGTAAATTTTATTGTCGATCTAAACGATGAAATTAATATTTCTAAAATTAAAAAAAAGCAATTTTAATATTGAAAATGATGAAATTGATGATAATTTTGAGAATAATGACGAGATCTTAATTGTTGACAGAAATAAAATTATTAATAATCAAATAATTGAGATGGCACCGGGACAAGGAAAATTTCCTCTTCCATGGCATGTTATGAAAAATATCGATGAACTTTCCCAACCTTCAATTTATGGTGGTTTCCCTATGGATCCCCAAGGAAAATTGTCATATTCTGAACGCGTTAAATCATTATGTCGACGTACAGATAGAAGAGCTTGCATTCCTATAAATATTTTATACATGGCCGATAAAAAAATTGAACTTTCTGTCATTTCAAATCTTAATATCTGTTTAAGAAAACACAAAACACAAAATTTAATAAGTGCAAAAGAAGCTAAAGATGTAACATTCCTTAATGAAATTATAAAACATGATGACGGGTTTAGATTTCTAAAACAAGTTAGGGGAACACCTGCTTATTGGGAAAATAAAAAAAAAGAGATTATTTTCGTTACTATATTTTCGCGGAATCCCAACATTTTTTATTACCTTTTCTGCTAATGAAAAAGAATCTCCAGAACTACTCAAAATGTTATATAAACTGAAGTTTGGTAAAAACATTAGTAATAATGACGCATTACTTCTTGATTTGGATACAAAAACAAAATTAGTTCGTGATGATCCTGTGACTCGTGTACGCTACATTCAAAACAAATTTACTGAAATACAAAAGCTTTTAGAAAACAAAAATGGACCTCTCGGGGAGAATTTTGTAAATGATTCTGTTGAAAGAAGAGAGTTTCAAGCTAGAGGGTCAGTCCATACACATAATCTTGAATATTGTAATAATGCACCTATTTTTGACGTAAACAATAAGGATTCACGTAATGAATGTATAAAGTTTATCGATAAACATATAACATGTCAATACGATACAAAAAATCCATTAATCGCTTTACAACGACACACTCACAAACCTACATGTTACAAAGGCTTAAAAAATGAAAAAAAATGTAGATTTCACTTTCCCATGTTCGTCATAAAAGAAACCGTTATTCTTGATCCATTAACAGATACTGAACAAACAGATTTGAAAGAAAAAATTAATAATTTAAAAGAAATAAAAAATTTAATGAGAATATATTTTGACGAAACGAAATATATATCTTTTGAAGACATTTTAGCTATTTTAAATATTTCAGAAAAAGACTATATTGATGCTATAAGACATTCATTAAATAGGACTAAAATATTTTTGAGAAGAAGAAGTGAAGACGTTGCAATTAATGCATACAATTTAACTCTTTTAAATTTAATGGAATCAAATATGGACATACAATTTGTATTAGATCCATTTTCATGTGCATCATATATGATAAATTATGTCACAAAAATTGACGCAGGTCTTTCAAAATTATTACGCGAAGCAGCCACAGATATTGAAAACGGTAACATAGATTTAAAACAAAAATTGAGAAAAATTGCTAATGTTTTTATCAATAGTAACGTTTTATCTAGTCAAGAAGCTGCATACCATAATTTGTCATTACCTTTATGCAAATTTAGTAGATCCGAAATTTATATAAACACTGTTCCTATTGAACAAAGAGTTAGAATGTTGAAAAGAAAAAAAGACTTAGATAAATTGAAAGACGATTCTACTGATGTCTACTATTCTAATATATTTGATAAATATACTAATCGAGAAATCATTTTCGAAACCATGTGCCTAGCTGATTTTGCGACAGATTTGAATAAAACTAACAACCATGATAAAGAAAATAGCGATGATGATTTTGGAGAAGAAGATTGTAATAAAAAAAGGGGGAAAAAAAATTCTTAGATATGGGAGGTATAAATTAATTCAAGACCCAGAAAATTATTACAGAGAACAAATTTTATTATTTTTTCCATGGAGAAATGAAGAAAACGAAGTAGAAAAAATGAATTTTGAGGAAACATATAATAAAAATTTGTCAATAATTGAAACTAATCGCAAAAAATTTAATGTTATTGGGGATGATGAAATTGAAAAAGCTATGGCTGAAGCAGAAGCAAATGTTTAAAGTGATGATGACACTGATAATGAATTTAAAAATAAATTACACATTGATGACTTTAAGGTTGATATTTTTGAACAATCTAATCATGGTAAAGTTTTTGATGATCAATATAAAAGCACTAAAAAAGAAAGGATAACTATACCTCCTGTTAATAACAGAGAAATTTTTTTAGAAATTATGGATGAATTAAATTTAAAGCAACGAATTATTACAATGCATGTTCTAAATTGTTTTAAAATTGGAAAACTCCCTTTACGAATTTTTAAAAGTGGATCAGCCGGTGTCGGAAAAAGTAAAGTTATAAATGCAATTTATCAAATCATCTCATCCTTTTTAAATGAAAATAAAAATTTTAATGCAGAAACAGCTAAAGTTTTGTTATGTGCTCCATCGGGAAAAGCTGCATTTTTGATAAATGGAGTCACACTTCACACTGCTTTTGCTTTACCCATAACTCAATTTGGTGGTCAAATTTCAGAACTGTCTGCAAGTGTTGCTAACACATTAAGAGAAAAAATGAACGATGTACAATTAATAATTATAGATGAAATTTCTATGGTTGGTAGTACTACACTAGCTAGAGTTGATACTAGATTAAGACAAGTTAAAGGTGTCAATGATAGTTTTGGTGGTGTTTCCGTAATATTAGTGGGTGATTTGCATCAATTACCCCCTGTAATGGACAAACGTGTATATTCTACACCAAATAGTTCCATGTAGTATTTTATTACTCTCCCTTTTACGGGTTTGAGGGCTCCGTTCCCTTTACATCTTTTACAATTTCTCTTATCCTCTATGCCTTATGCTTATCTTAACCTATAGTCGCTTCGCCTTCTTATTATTTACAAGTTCTTAACTATTATCTTACTAGCTAATAACTATTATCTAACAAGTGCGCGAGACCTTCCAGGGCTTCCGTTTCCTCTTACCATTATTCTTCAAGCTTTTCAAAGACACGCAACACTAATTTTCCTTATCCATATTTCAATTTTGGTTTTCACCTTCCCCATGCATTCTCTCTTCCCTTTTCTCTTCTAAGCTCTTCATCCACTTTTCCCCTTGTCCACAACCGCTCAGTATCCACCTAACTTTATCTACAACGCTCTTTCCCCCTTCCTCTTCCCCTGTACATCTCTCCAACACGTGCTCCCAAGATTCCCTTTCATACCCACATACCCTACACATTTTCATTTCTTCACTCATCCAATATTTACACTCATTCATACCTTCTCCCATTCTGAAGCGTATCATTCTGGACCACCTGCTCTCCTTTTTCAATTTCCCTAAATATTCTGGGACCCCTTCCATCTTGATGAATCTATACCATTTATTATATTTTGACTCTATAATCTTTTCCCACCTCTGCTCTTCCTGCTTCTTACTCATTTCCCCCTCTACTACCTGCCACTCCCTCCCCTCGTCACACCTTCTCCATTCTCTTCTCACTTTCCATCTCTCCTCCTCCCATCTTGAATGTCCCGTGTTTCCTCTCCTCTCTCTATCTAATATTTCCTGCAGGCATGCTTGTGCAACTTTGCTACCCTTACCACTCTTAAGTTTCTCTTCGAAATTCCATACCCTTTTCCTCTGCCTTATCACCAATTTCTCTCTTCCTGTTTCTTCTCTCAACATATAACCTGGGCAGTTCCAACTCACTCCCATAACCCATCTCAGAAATCTCTCTTGCATGTTTTCTACTTTTTTGTGCTCCTTCCATCCCCAAATCTCCACTCCATAACACATCACAGACCATACCAGTGAGTCAAACAGCCATACTCTCATCTTCCAGTCCTCTTTGAATCTTCTTTTTCCAATCCCCCACACTTGACCCATCACCTTACTCGCACTTTCCATCCTTTTTTTCACTTGCAGATCGTTTCCACCTCCCGCTTCGAACCAGAATCCTAAATAACAAAATTCCTCTACCATTTCCACCATTTCCCCATTTATCTTCCATCCATACTTTACTTCATTCTTTCTCTTCCTGAAACATACTATTTTTGTCTTTGTCACATTAATTGTCAGGTCTTTCTCTCTCACGTACTCTTCGAATCCTTTCATTAGCAAGTTCATTCCACTTTCATTCTCTGCCAGAAGCACCACATCGTCCGCGTACGCTAACGAGTATATTCTCTTATTTCCTAGGACAATACCCCCTTTACCTTTCCTTCCCATTTTCTTTTCTAGGTCTGCTAACAAGATGCTGAACAACAACGGGCTTAGCGGGCACCCCTGCCTAAGACCCCTCCCTGTCCAAAATTCCTCTCCTTTCTGTTCCCCTATTCTCACCCTTGTCTTTGTCTCCGTAAAGACCTCTTTTATCCTCTCAATCAGATCTTCGTCCACCTCCCTTTCTTTCATTGCCTTCCACAAAACTTTTCTATTCACCGAGTCGAAAGCTGCCTTAAAATCTACAAAAAGTGCGACTAGTTTTCCTTTTTTCAGTCCCAGGTTCCTGTTAACTAAATAATTTAGTACGAAAATGTTATCCACTGTCCCCATCCCCTTTCTGAATCCTGTTTGATTGTGTGGAATACTTTCTTTCTCCTCTACCTGTTCTTCTAATCTCTTCCTAAGCACCTCCGCGTAAATCTTATACGTTACTGGCATGAGAGTGATTCCTCTATAATCTTCCACTTTTTGCCCCCCTCCTTTCTTTAATAAAGGAACTACCAAACCTGTTCTCCACTCCTTCGGCCATCCTTCGCCTCTCCATACTCTATTACATACTTCCCAAATCTCTTCTCTAACCCTTCTTCCGCCAAATTTCAACGCTTCATTTTCCATCCCATCCTCCCCTGTCGCCTTATTTCTTTTTAACTTCTCAATTGCTTGATTCACCTCCTCTCTGGTCAACTCATTCCCACCTTCTATTCCTCCCTCCTTGATCTTTCTACCATCCCCCCTCACCTTGCTATCCACCCCTCCTAGCAATTTCTTGAAATATGCCGTCCATTCATCCATACTTATCTCTTCATTGATTCCTTTCCATTCACTTCTTTCTCTATTGATCACCTCCCATTCTCTTCCTTCCTTTATTGCTTTTTCTACCTCCTCCATGTACCTTACCTTCTCCTCCTGTCGTTTGACATCCAGTAATTTCTCGTGTTCCCTTTTTCTTTTATTATACTCCTTTTTGTCTATCTCTCCTTTTCTCCAATTCTTTAATGATGATTGAATTTTTTGAATTAACAGAAATTATGAGACAAAAAGATGAAAAATTGTTTGTTAAATCTTTAAATAACTTAGCAAATGGAGAAATGTCTACAGAAGATATATCATTAATTTCATCCAGAATCACAAATTATAATGATGTTCCAAATGAAGCTATTAGATTATATACTGAAAATAAATTGGTTGATATATACAACGAAAAAAAAATATATGAAAGTGATCAAGTTTGTTTCAAATCTCATGCAATAGATCATATTATGGGTAAAGTAGATTCAAAACAAAATAAGCACTTAAAAAAAATTATGAGAAGTAAAAATCGAGTTCAGTGTGCGGGTTTACCATATAAATTAATTTTAAAACGTGAAATAAAATATATGATAATAACTAATATAGATGTTGAGGATGGATTAGTTAACGGGGCTTGTGGTGTTCTTAAAGATGTAACGTTAACTCCAAACAGTGACAAATTATCAATCTTGTGACTGGATTTCAATAACGCAAGGGTAGGTTGTAAAATTCGTTGTATGTATCAGCCATTTATGAACAAAAATAATATCAGCCTAAATTTGGTTCCAATCGTAAAAAGTTATGTTTCAATAAATGCAAATGAAAGAATGGGATATAAAATTGTAAGGGAACAATTTCCAATAGTTCCTGCTGAAGCCATAACCATTCATAAAAGTCAAGGACAAACTTACGATAAAGTATGTATAGATTTAAGACAAAATTATAGAATTACTAGACCTATGCTTTACGTAGCGTCAAGTAGAGTGTGCCGTTTGAATGATTTATACATTCTTGGAAACTTAAATTTTTTACAGAACTTAAAAACAGACACTAATTTAAATCGTGAACTTATTAGACTTAAAAAAGAAAAAAAATTACAGTTGTCTTATAAAAACAAATTGGAGGGTTCTATTAAAATAATTTATCAAAATGTCTGCTAATTAAAAAATAATATTAAACATATATTATGCGATGTATGGTATAATCAAGCAGATGTATTAATTTTTTCCGAAACACGAACAAAAAAAAAACAGATAATATTCAAATAGATGGTTTTGTTACTGCATTTAGATCTGATCATGAAACTTCAAAATTACCTCGAGGAGTAATTTGTTTTGTTAAAGAAAATGTAAAATTTACAGTTATAAAACATATTCATAAAACACATGAAAAATCAGGATATCAACATCATGTTGATTTTTTTCATTTAACAATTCATGGTTTTGACATATTAAGCGGTTATAAATCACCTAGCACATCAAGAAAAATGTTTCTTGATAATTTAAATGATATTATTAGCGGCTTTCATAACAAAAATAAAATTGTTATAGGTGATTTTAATTTTGATTGTTTTCATCCAAATAGCTTTTTAGAAAATTATTTGACTAATATTGGATATAAGAGAGGCATTGATGAACAAATTTCAACAACTAATTATAATACTCAAATTGATGTTATTTTTGTATCTGATGAAATTGAAAATTATTCATCAGGTGTTTATGAAACCTTTTTTTCTGATCATAAGCCAGTATTTATCGGTATTACAGAATCAAATATAATAGAAAAATTTAAAATTTCCACAAACATTATAGCAAATAACACAAGGAAAGAAAACAATACTTCAGATGAAAATAATACATCCGTCGTTGATAGAAATTATAGTAAGATTATATGTATAGACGATAATGAGTCTTATCTTGAATAAAATAATATTGATAAAAAGAATAACTTATTGAAGAAATTAAATCATTCTATTGAAAAACGGATATTAGGAGTAAATGAATGGCTATATGATACAGAAATAGATAAATTAATGGAAATTATATGTAAAAATACTGAATATAAACCTATAACAGTTTTATCCATTCAAAACGTTGACGGGATTGAAGCAGCTACTAATAAAGATATTCAAATTATTGGTGGTTCTAAGCAAAGTGCACACTGGCGTTGTATTTATTTTGATTGCAAAATTTTACACATATATGACAGGCTTTACTGGGACAGACTGACTTACATAACATTAAACATACTAGAAAAAAATTATATATTTAAACGATATCCAACATTAAAAAAGGAAAACATTATTGTGGAAAAGTTAAAACAAAAACAACCGGAATATAATTCATGTGGAATATATGCTGTAGCATTTGCAACATCTTTAGTCTTATCGAAAAATCCTTCCAATATATATTATTCTTTGAATGCTAAATTAATGAGACAGCATTTTTTTTAAATACTACAACAAGAAACCACAATTCACTTTCCTTATTTAGATGAGTCTCATCATAAACAAAGTAATGTAGATGAAAAGAACAATTTATTAAAAAAAAAATTAGATAATTCTATTGAAGGACGAATATTAGGCGTAAAGCGATGGTTAGAAGATACAGAAATAGATAAATTAATGGAAATTATATGTAAAAATACTGAATATAAACCTATAACAGTTTTATCCATTCAAAACATTGACGGAATTGAAGCAGTTACTAATAAAGATATTCAAATTATTGGTGGTTCTGATCAAAGTGCACATTGGCGTTGTATTTATTTTGATTGCAAAATTTTACACATATATGACAGCCTTTATTGGGACAGACTCACTTACGGAACATCAAACATACTAGAAAAAAATTATATATTCAAACGATATCCAAAATTAAAAAAGGAAAACATTATTGTGGAAAAGTTGAAACAAAAACAACCGGATTATAATTCATGTGGAATATATGCAGTAGCATTTGCAACATCTTTAGTTTTATCAGAAAATCCTTCTGATATATATTATTCTATGGATGCTAAATTAATGAGACAGCATTTTTTTTAAATACTAGAACAAGAAACCACAATTCACTTTCCTTATTCAAATTACAAAAAAAAAAGTGAAATACATAATTTAAAAATAAATGCATAAATTATTTTTTTATTAGTAAAAAAGTAAATTAAAATATACAAAATACCATTACAAATCTTTCTTTATTAGGAAGCAAAAATTAATGCTTCTCTATTAAATTAACCAACTACGCATCGATGTGATAGCTAAAAAGTTCTCTTAGAAATTGTTTTTGAATTAACATGTACAAAATTATACAGTACTGTATAATCATCAAATATTTGATTCCCTTATATAATTTATTTATGCAAAAAAACGCGAACAATAAGCATCAGTTAATGTGGTTTAATTGAATTGTTTTATTTCAAACAACACTGATTTTACCACATATAAATTTTACTTAGGCTACACCCAATGGAAACTCCTGAAAGAATTTTCATTGTATTTTAATATAATTGATCTAATACAAAAATTTTTAAACTTAAATTTTAAATCTCATAAAAATATATCTTTATTATTTCCACACTTTTTCTACATATTTTCAATACAGGTTAAGTTACAGGTTAAGCACATATAGCACTTTGCCTATAATTAAGGATAACAGTAATGGAGATTGAGAAGGTGTGACAAGAATCTGGTTCGTGAGAGGCGAGGGGACTCACAATAATCAAGCACCCCGATCCGTGAGAGGCAAGGGGACTCACGATAATAAAGCCCCCGATCCGTGAGAGGCAAGGGGACTCACGATAATAAAGCCCCCGATACGTGAGAGGCAAGAGGACTCACGATAATAAAGCACCCCGGTTTGTGAGAGGCGAGGGGACTCACGATAACAAAGCACCCCGGTTTGGTAAAATGTTCTAATTTACAAAAAAAAAAAAACAAAAAAAAAAAAAACATTTTAATTAATTCATTAATTTATATTAATCTATAGTTATTATTATTAAACCATTAAGCCTTTTCTCTTTCGGGGTAGGCGTGACTTGCTCGTTTGGAAAATAGTAGTGTGTAGATGGGTATATAGGTATAAGGTAGATGGGTATGTAGGTGTGAGGTATGGATATTTTAGGTTGATCTAGAATTCTCGTATCATTTATTTAAATGACACGTTCGTTCCACGACCCATGCTGCTGATCAATCGATTTAGAGATCACCCCATGTGAATAGCCTCAAAAATTTTTTATGTGTGGTTCCCCACTTGGGCCCATTATTATCCAAGGTCTTTGTTTCAGGCGTCATTCACTCTATTGTCACTCTGTTTACAAACTATTTGTCGCCACACTTTTCTGTCCTGTCATACTATTCTAGCTTCCTTCACGTCCATGCATTTTTTCATGCAAGCTCTCGTGTTTCTATGGCTTCTTATGTCTCTTCGAATTAGTGTCTCATTCAGATTCTAACCATTCTTTTGGCGGTCTACCTCTATGCATTCTGCCTTTTACTTTACCTTTATAAACTTGTTTGGTCAGTCGTTTATCTTTCATTCTTTCAAGATGTCCGAACCATCTTAACTGATTTCTTGCCCATATGTTAACTAGTGTCTCTCATGTATCACATTTTTTGAGGATTATCTCGTTTCGGACTTTGTCCATCAGTGTTTTCCCACATATTGTGCGCAGAGGTTTCATGCCAATCGCGTTAATTTTACTCCTGTCCTTTTCTTGACAGGTCCATGTCTTCGTACCGTATAGTATAGTTTATTTGTGAGAATGGGCTCTGCTCTACCAATAACCTTCTTACCCTTATTTATACGCCTATCTAACTCTCTATCTATTTTTCCGTCGCTAGTGAATAGGCTATCCATATATACGAACTTATATACTTTATCTAATCTCTCATCATTAAGGACAACGTTGCATATTGTTTTCTGACTGTTTCCTTCAAAAACCATGATTTTTGTTTTATTGACGTTAATTTTGAGGCCCATGTTCTTCATGCTTGTATTAAATTTATTTAACATTCTTTGCAAGTCGTCGATTGACTGCCATAACAATCTTGCCGTCTGCAAAAGCTAACCCACGTACCTTCGCTGTTTCGAGATCTACTGCTTCTTCGTCGAAGAGGGCAGTTCTTAGACACTTATCCATAAATATGATAAATAGCCATGAAGACATAACGCATCCTTGTTTTACGCCTTGCATAATATCGAACCAGTCAATCAGTTTCCCATTTACCCTTACACTGGCTTTACTACCTGTATATATTGTTTTTGTTGCTTGTAGGAGCCATCCATTGACTCCATCCATCCATTGCACAGAAAACTTTCTTTCCTACTCTCAACCTTTTTTTCTGTGATCTGTCTCAAGCTAAATATCTGATCTGTACATGATCTTCCTGACATAAATCCAATTTGGACTTCCCATATCTTTTCTTCTATGACTTTCATTATCCTAAAAAATACTTAATTGGTATTTCAATCAAAAAAAAAAAAAAAAAAAGAAATACCTATAGGCCAAGTATCAAGTGAATACCTGTGGTTGACTTTTTTGTAAATATACCAAAAAGTCATATCTTATGTTTAACTTTTTCGGAAATATACACAGAATTGATATTGTAAGAATATTTTAATATAATTTTGTTTCAGATTGAGATGCTTTCCCAAAGAGAACATTTGTGTTACAACAAATTTCTAAAGAACAAATTTTAAATCAACATTCATTTTTTTAATTTTTGAAAGAAATATTTATTTTCAAAAACGAAAATTGTATTGAAAACCGTATCTAGGTTCACCGAAATTCGGTGAGGGTAAAACAAACATTTTCAGTGAACTCAAAGAAACTAAATAAGGCGTCTATGTTCACCGAAATTCGAAGACACTTCGTTTATTGAATGCTCTCTTTGGAAAAATTGGTTACCTCCACGTGGTGCATCTTGGAAACAATTTCATTGAAATATATATTTCATTTTATTCTTAAAAAGTAATTTCAAAAATGAAGTTGAAAAAATACACAAAAGTTCCTTTTTTACAGAAAAATTGTAAAGAAATTTCAATTGAGAATAATAATATTTTATTTCAATATTTTCTATAAATGCACGTGAATAATAAACATCTGTTCAATGAGTTTGGCGAAATACCAATATAACCTATTAATTTAAAAGTAAATAGTTATTAACGTGATTATTATTTTCAGGCATAAATAAATCAGTGACCATCAGAATACTAGTACAATCAATGTCAATGAAAAAAGTTTTTCGGTTTGAAACAGATGATTCAAATATTATGAATGAGTATAACTTCCCTAATCTTCAATAAAGTGTATTAATATTATAAATCAATCGATTTGCCTCTAATCAAGGACTTTTTCTCCGTTCTTGCATCAACTTTAAATTATGTTAATGAAAAAAGTTCTACTATAAAAAACCGATTTTTAAAATATTATTAAGTGCTCAGAAAAAATGCAACAAATATTTTTAGAAATCCTTCGGTCAGTTTCAAGATATTATTCGGGAAAATGAGCCCTCCAAATTTCATCAATTTATCTGCGACCGTTTTCAAGTTATCGTGTTCACAAAAAAGCGTGACATCCACACATCCACACACACACACATCCGGACAATTGCTTAGAACATTGTATTAGACATTTTTAAATTGGGGAAGGTTCAATTAAATGAATTTAAAAATTTTGGAAAATGTTACCATTACAAAGCTTCCTCTATGAGGAAGCAAAACGGTGAAATCTCTCAAAACAAACCCTCGAAAGAAACGAGGGTAAAAACGCCGCCAAATAATGCATTCTTACTAGCATTAAATACAAAATTATAGTAGAAATATATATATATATATATATATAATATATGTCATAAATCAGTAGCCGAGTCTGTCATTTAGCCAAGTTCCTAGGAACTTGACTAAACGGCGCCGAATAGACGAATATACCTGCGTAACCCTTTTGTTAGTCTATCTGGCGGATCACATCAGGAAGTTAGCCTAACGATCGGCGGCTCGTCTAATGGCCGAAGGCCTTTCAGGATATTAGACTAACTTTATTTCAATGAAAAGGAGTTTAAAGGAAAGGTACAGTTGTATTTCAAATTGCGTGAATTGTTAATTGCCTCATTTTATTTCATCATTATGTTTGAAATATGTACAACTTTTGATACTACACGGAAAAACAAGTTTTGTAAAGTTTATGGAACTAATTCAAGAGTAGCGGATATAAGCGATAACTGAACAGAGTTTTATATAATTTCCGAAACATTCCAGATGAAATGTAGACTTATCATTTTCTGAGTATTAATTTCCCGAAGCAGTTTCGCTTTCAAATTTTCATTATGCAATTTTTTCATAATGTTTACCAATTATATTTAAAATTAGAGGTATGTGTGAAGTTTCTTAAACGAAAAATCTCCAACTTCGGATAAAACATATCCCTGGAATTTACTGTGCTAGTACTATGTAGTTCCTAACGTTAAATGTCCTCCTTGGAGACCCAAGCAGCATATTGTAATATGTACATGCAGGTGCAACAAAAATTCTATAAGTCATTTCAGAATGTCGCCAATCGAACGATAATCATTTAAGGGTCGTCTGCCGTAGGACAATAGGTCTCTTTAGAGTTAAAACTTGATTTTCGAAAATGGAAAACATTTGGAAAGTGTAATAAAATTATTAAAAGAATTTGAGGCAGTGAATTCAACAAAATCTTCTTCCTATTATCACTATTCCAAGCTTTATGAACTTCTAAAAATCGGCAGTGAATATCATGTGATTCTAAAACGAAAAAACACAAATGATGCGCTAATTTATGTGCTTGCGGTTGAAGATTATTACGACAAGTTATTGGAAGCCCACATTCAAACTGGACATAGCGGGAGGGATAAGATGATGTATTATCTTAAAAGCAAATATTGGATTTCTAAAGCTTCTTGTGAAATATTTATTACTTGCTGTGGAACGTGTAATCGAAAAAGAGTAGCTCCTAAAAATGTGTTGTCATAAAGCCTATATCATCTAGTGGATTCAATATACGCGATGAAGTGAATTTGATTGACTTACAATCATGCAGTGATGGCGAGTATAACTGGGTGATGAATTACAAAGATCAAGGTACCAAATTTCTGCATCTACGACCTTTGAAATCTAAACACGCGCTAATGTAGCAGAAGAGTTTTTTGAAAATTTTTTCACTTGAGGAGCTCCACAAATTTTACAAAGCGACAATGGTCGGGAATTTGTTGCATCGGTGGTAAGTGAACTAGCTTCAATTTAGCCGCACTGCAAAATTGTTCATGGTCGTCCCCGGCACCCTCAAAGCCAAGGAAGTGTGGAACGGTCAAAGGCCGACGTTGAAAATATGTTACGAGCGTGGATGATTGACCACAAATCAATTATCTGGAGTCGTGGGTGCTATGAAGTACAGGTAAAGAAAAAGATTTCCTAATTTTCTAAAAACATTTAAACCTTGAGGGCTTGATTTTTTATTTAAAAAGGATTAAGAAAATATTTTGTTTTTAACGACTCATTTTAGAGTTTTAGACCCAACAAAACAAAAAATTGCACTTAAAAAAGTCGTGTTTTACATAATATATAGTTATTTCTTTTGTCTTACAAATAATATTTATAATTAAATTTTTTTTATAGTGTCAAAAACTAAAAAAAAAATTACTAAAAAACAAAATAAAATTGCTAGGAAGTGTACGTCCCTCTGTGCTCCAAAGACTTAAAATGACACATATTTATTACCACTATAGATCATTTGTGCAGTTACAAAAATAACTTTATAATAGAAAAATATTGTAATTGGTTCTGAAATTGAATATAAGAATGACATACTTTTTACATTAAATCATAACATAATATTTTTTTATAATATAAGTGGCTGTATAGTAGAGTGGGTCGAAAATCAAAAATAGCAAAAATTAGCCATTTCGCCAATAAAACAGATTATTTGATAGTGAGAAGAATTAAAATGATTGAGAAATAGCAATGTTATTTGCAAATTCGCTCTTGCCCTGTCCTGCCTTTCTCGTGGATACTCCTGGTTAATACTTCTGAATGATTGGGAACTGTATGCAAGTATAAAGGTCGAATGTGAGCAAATTGTACAAGATTGAATGTTATTTTCAATACTGTGTTTTATTTATAATTTTTTGCATGAAAAAGCTTTAAAAATATATCATATTCTATTCTAGGAAGTAAATATTTTTTTTATTGAGCCACTGTTCTGTTTGAAAAATCTGATTAAAAATAACATTTTTCGTTCAAGAAACTTCACTCGTACTTCTAATTTTAAATATAATTGGTAAAAATTATGAAAAAAAAATGAATAACATTTATAGAAAATAAATTTGTTGTGAAAATTTGAAAGCGAAACTGCTTCGGCAAATTAATACTCAGAAAATAATTCTAAATTTTATCTGGAATGTTTCGGAAATTATACAAAACTCTGTTCAGTTATCGCTTATATCCGCTACTCTTGAATTAGTTCCATGAACTTTATAAAACTTATTTTTCCGTGTAGTATCAAAAGTTGTACATATTTCAAACATAGTGATGAAATAAAATAAGGTAATTAACAGTTCACGCAATTTGACATAAAAATGTACCTTTCCTTCAAACTGCTTTTCATTGAAATAAAGTTAGTCTAATATCCTGAAAGGCCTTCGGCCACTAGACGAGAGGCCGACCGTTAGGCTAACTTCCTGATTTGATCGGCCCGATAGACGAACCAAAGAGTTCCGCAGGTATATTCGTCTATTCGGCGCCGTTTAGCCAAGTTCCTAGAAACTTGGGTAAATGACGGACTCAGCTACTGGGCTACGATATATATATATATATATATTCGGTTTCGATTCCTTTGGAATAGAACCGAAGGGCCTATGACAAAGCCACCGAACGCGTTCTCGGGTTGCGGATAGAGGGTCCCTGTACCAAGGGTTTCTGCTGAATATGGTTACAATAATTAATAAGCAGTCGCGGACAATTGTCCAGGGATGGTCCCGAAGGAATAACTCCTAAGCGAAGGCGTAAGAACCGTGCCGAAACCTGAATGGCACCTGAGTTAGGTGTCTCAAACGGTGACTCTGGGATACCGGGCGACCTCTCAGAGTATCAGCCTTATCCTTGCACGCGGGGCTCTACAAGGATGGACTAACCCTTTCCCTAGCTGCTCGTGGGAACAACAATGAAACCACCAAAACACCAAAATGTTGTAGATGCGGTTCAATACAATCGAACGCCCAGAGCACCCGACAATGGGTCGGCAAACAATGCAAACGACGAACCGGCGAAACGCCCACATTCAGTGGACGGATCAACTCAAGGATGACTTGTTAGACTGCTACGATGCCAGCATTGTCCCTGTTCACCGAGGCTTTATGGCGCGTATGCACACTCTGTGGTGCCAGAAACACCCAGAGCTTCAGCACGTTTCGCATCAGTCTTTTGCGAAATCAAGCCGTCAACCTCCGGAAAAATGGATATGTACGCGGAGCGCTTCCCCAACCGCTGCTTTATCAAGCTGCAGACGAAGATGAAGAAGCGACATTGAGACCAACCGCAGAAAGCAGGCACCTTCTGAAAGATGATCGCAATTTCATTACAAGAAGGAGCATTAACATGCAAGTTCCTCCTAAGCCCCAAGATCTGGCTAAAATGGATGCCATCCTTCGTGGAGATATCTCGCAAGAGTCTGCCCTCTGGACCATCAAATGCTCAGTTTATGGTGCTGCGAGAGCTCTGGCTGATTCAAATCGAAGGCTGAAACCGACGATGGATCAAAAGACCAAAAGACGCTTGCATCAACTGAAGAAAAATATTGGATGGGCAAGACAGAATGCGTCCCGTGTTCAATGTGTGATTGACTACATAAAATCTGGTAGACCGTTTCCGGAAAGGGTTCGAAAGTTCAACAACAAGGTATCTGGGACTAACATGCTTGCCGTCCCGGTTCTACTCTACTCGTTTGGGATATTTCAATGGACGAAGAACGAGATTAAGGCCCTTGATGTCACTACACGTAAGATCATGCATATGCATAAAAGCTTGCATATCAATTCGTCAGTTCCGCGATTATATATTTCACGCCGTCAAGGCGGACGCGGACTTCTGAATCTCCAGTGTCTTCATAACCGGTTTGTTCTAAGTAGAGCTTACATCGTTGCGAATGGCAGAGATCCTCTCCTAAAGATGATCAGGAACCACGAGATGATTGGCGAAGGAGCGTTCCTTTACAAAGCCGCGGAGCAAGCGGCCGAGACCCTTGGCCTGAATTTTAACATCAGAAGTGAGGAAAGTGCATTACTTCACCTAGATGCTTCACTTCTAAAAACCAAAGTGAAGAAAGCAGAGGTTGAAAATTTTCACCAAGAGCTACTCGACAAGAAAATGCACGGAAACTTTCACAGAAATGTCGAAAAACAGTGATTGTCGAAGGAGAAAACTTTTGCTTTCCTCAAATCATCAGGGCTTAATTCAGGTACAGAGGGTTTTCTTTTCGCATGCCAGGACGGTGTCATTTCCACCTTAACATACCGTAACCGAATTTTATGTCAAGAAGTTCACAGTGATAGGTGCAGAGCGTGTCATGCACACACTGAGTACCTAGAACACATACTGTCGGGGTGTCTGACCCACGCGGGAACGACGTATATCTACAGACATAATGCGGCCCTAAGAGTGCTTTATTACCATCTTTGTCGCTCTTACGGTGTTGGCCGCGACCCTGCCCTGCCGAACGCTCCAAGGGAGATAGAGTCGATTGTCCGAAACGAGAAGTGCCAAATTTTCTGGAAGTACGATTTTCGGGCAGCAGTCTCCGTTGCGCACTCGAGGCCTGACATTGTTCTCCAAGACTTCGAGAAACGAACTATATTCGTGATCGAATTCTCGGCTCCGTCCGAATACAACATCACTGCAAAGGAGAAAGAAAAAGAGGAGAGGTATCAAGACCTTAAAAGAGAGCTACAACGACTGTACCCAAAATATTCGGTACAAGTAATTGTCCTTGTGATAGGTGCTCTCGGAGGTGCGAAACTATCACTGGTTCGTAACCTTAAAGCCATACCCGCGTGCCAAAAATATGCCAAGGCACTTGCGAGATGGATGCA
>CAKNYM010051005.1:26445-43926 GCA_932195095.1 Andricus curvator
AGTCGCGCGCCCTAGGCGCGCTCAAACTTGCGAGCGAAGCGAGCCGCACGCGAAGCGCGCCATGAGAATGTGCCCGCGAAGCGGGCAGATTTTTTGAGCTCTTTTTGCGCTGTGATCCCTGCAATAGTCAAAAATATTGCCTCTGCTTTTATTTCCCATTATTTTAGATAATAGACACTATCAAATACAAACATTTTGTATTAATACTAATTTTGCTTCCTCATAGAGGAAGCTTTGTAATGATAACAGTTTTTCAAAATTTTATTTATTGCAGATAAATTGATGAAATTTGGAGGGCTTATTTTCCCCTCTAATGTCTCGAAACTGACCGAAGGATTTATAATCGGTTTTTTATAGTAAAACTTTTTTCGTTAGCATAATTCAAAGTTGATGCAAGAATATAAAATATTCCTTGGTTCGAGACGAATCAATTGACCTAAATAATAATACATTTTATTAAAGAGTAGGGTAGTTATGGTAATTTATATATTTTGAAACTCGGTTTTTTATAGTAAAACTTTTTTCATTAACATAATTCAAAGTTGATGCAAGAACAGAAAAGATGTGTTGATTTGAGACGAATCGATTGATCTATAATATTAATACATTTCATTGAAGAGTAAGGAAGTTATGGTAATGCATAATATTTGAAAATACGGTTTTTTATAGTAAAACTTTTTTCTTCAACATAATTCAAAGTTGATGCAAGAATATAAAAGATTCTTTGGTTCGAAGCAAATCGATTGATCTATAATATTAATACACTTTATTGAAGATTAAGGAAGTTATGCTCATTTATAATATTTGACACATCTGTTTCAAACAGAAAAAAAATTTTTCATCGACATAATTAAAAGTTGACGCATGAATAGAAAATACTTTTTGATCATAAATTTTCAAATAGAATAATTCTGACAATTTGTGTAAAGAAATCATAAAGCTGGGAAAGGGATCAGAACTTTTCCCTTCCCTTTTCCAGCTCGAAAAATTATCATTTTGAATAAAAAATTGGATTTGTCTGATTTGCCTTTGTATTTACAATTTTTACATTCTCGTCCTAATGAGAAGGTATTGGTTTTATTTAAAATTTGACTTAGTCGGTTTTCATCAAATCTACACGTTTTGAGACCCCCTGAGCTAGAAAAAACGATTTTCGCCAAGGTGTCTGTCTGTCTGTAGTCTGTAGTCTGTCTGCAGTCTGTAGTCTGTCTGTAGGCACGATAACTTTCGAAAAAATGATCAGATTTGATTAAGCTTAGGCACATCTTTTGAAGCCCTAAAAGAAAAGAACAAGTTCGTTACTCAGCTATTTTTGATAAAAATTCAAAAAGTTAGAGCATTTTCAAAATTTTTGAAACCATTTTTTTCTTTAATTGAAAAAATCTATGTCCGGAAATTTATAGTACTCAAAAATTTGAACAATTTATCCTCACAACATTTTTCGATAAAATCAAAATTATCAGAGTTATCGCATTTTCAAAAGCCAAAAAATCAAACGAAAATGAACATTGTAACCCAAACAACGCACGATATAAAAAAAGTCACGAGAAGAAAAACATTACTTTTTGAAAGCCCTACAAGATTATTTTAACAACTTTTTGAATTTTTTTGAAAAATCGAAAATTCAAATTTCGACCCCATAAAACATAATAAAAAAACTAAAAAAAAATTTTAGAATATTTTTTAAACTTCCAAGGAATTTTAAAGATCTTGAACTTTCAAGAGTAACCAAACGATTTTAAAGATTTTGGTGTATTCTTAAAAATTCCAAGGAACTTTCAAGAGCTTTACAAAATTGCAATCGATTTCAAAAGTTTTCAAAAACTTTGAAATATCTTGAAACTTTGTAAGGCTCTTAAAACTTCCTTGAAAGTTCTAATAGATTTCAATAATATAAAGGTATTCTGAAAGATTCGAAATATTTGGTGATATTTTTAAAGATTCCAAAAAATTTTCAATTGATTTCAGTAATATAATTGGATTTCAAAGAATTAAAAATATTGTAAGGTATTTGCAAAGATTTTAAAGAATTTTGAAACATCATATATTATATATACTTTTAAGTCTATATTATATTTAAATAAATATTTTTGAAACTTCTGATGAATTTTCAAGATCTTTAAAAAATTTCAAGAGATTCCAAACGAATTTAAGTATTTTTGGGTATTTTCAAAAATTCCCAGGAATTTTCAATATCTTAATAAAATTTCAAGTTATTCCAAACGATTTTTATAGTAAAAATTTTCTGATTCTCATAATTTAAAGTTGATGCGAGAATAGAAAAGTTGTGTTGATTGAAAACGAATCGATTGACCTATAACATTAATACATTTTATTGGAGAGTAAGGAAGCTATGGTAATGCATAATATTTGAAAATACGGTTTCTTATATAAAACTTTTTTCTTCAACATAATTCAAAGTTGATGCAAGAATATAAAAGATTCTTTGGTTCGAGGCAAATCGATTGATCTATAATATTAATACACTTTATTGAAGATTAAGATTAATGCCAACAGCCATACCACGCTGAAAAAACCAGTTCTCGTCAGATCACTCAAGTTAAGCAGCGTTGGGCGCGGTTAGCACTTGGATGGGTGACCATTCGAGAAAACTGAGTGCTGTTGGCACATCGTGGGTGTGGTGAGCCCACACTTGTAGTTATTTATAACTACAAGAAAAACCTAGAAACACTAACCGAATCGGGTAGTGTCACGCCTACCCCGAAAGGGAAATGGCTTAATGGTATACAAGGAAGTTATGCTCATTTATAATATTTGAAACGTCCGTTTCAAACAGAAAACAAATTTTAATCGACATAATTCAAAGTTCACGCATGAATAGAAAAGACTTTTTGATCATAAATTTTCAAATAGAATAATTCTGACAATTTGTGTAAAGAAATCATAAAGCTGGGAAAGAAATCAGAACTTGTCCTTTCCATTTTCCAGCTCGAAAAATTATCATTTCGAATACAAAATTGGAGTTGTCTGATTTGTCTTTGTATTTACAATTTTTTTATATTATTCTGTATTTTTTGTAAGTTTCTATTTTCAAATTGATCAAAATGAAGACTTTGGTTTGTGTATTATTCAAAAAAATCACTAACGCTTCCTCTATGAGGAAGCAAATATATTTGCTAATGGGAAGCAAAGCGCTCGTGAAATGAGCACCGTGTAATTATAAATACAAACAAAGTGGAAACACTCGAGATTGAATTCACAGCTAGTTTAAAATATTTAGGGATGAGTGGGGTGAGTTGCACATGAGACATGGGGATGAAACTTGTTTTCTGCTCTTTTGACATCAATTTAAAACAGTATTAGCAAAAATCTGTCGTATTTTTTAATGAGGCTGATTTTCTTGAGTTTTTAAAATAATTAGGGGTGAGTGGGGTGAATTTAATATCTCCTCCTGTTTAACAAACATATCTCTATGTAAAATTCTTTTTTATTAGGTAACAGTGTATTTTTCCGAACAATGTATTCCTGATGAGGCTCAACGTCGTGGATTGAAAGCTTGTTTTTTAATAAACATTTTAACAATGACTAGTAGATCAAAAACCGTCATTCCACCGACAAAATAAACTAAGGCTAGTCAACAAAACAAACATCTTTCTAATAAAAACAGAAGAATGTTCGGTCAGTGATCATCATCATTATCAAAAAACATTTACTTCATAGGACATTCTCGCACCATTTCAGTAAAGGGCCATCTAACGCTCACTTTTCAGGGGGCCCTATAGTCTCATAATATGGTGGTTTCGAATAAAATATCATACATCACTCGTAGGGTTACACATGTCTTCACGAGAAAAGACGTGCCAAACCCTAATTGTATTTGTATTTATTTATGAAAAGTTCCTAGGGCTAAATAGCCCTATAAGGAACAGGTGATACATATTACAATTAAAATGTGACGGCGATCGATTTGACGATTGAACTCAAAAATAAGTATTTAACAAGAGTAAAGAAGTAAACTATAATACACCTAATTAGATGTGGGCTACCAACAAAAGGATACTAAAAATATACGTACGCAAATATACATACTTAATAGTAAATACGCATTCATATACACACTTATATATATTTTTAATTAAGGATTCAAGTGTTACCAATGTGTGATTTCGAGGGTAGGATTTGATGTGTTAAATAAGTAACCAAAAAAGAGTTTTCTAAAGACAAATTATGAAGGTGCATTTCTAATGCTTATAGGTAGTTTGTTCCAAAGAAGAGCACTACGAATAACAAAAGACCTTTGCATTCTACACGTGCGGAGTGGCTGCATTTTTAGTACTGTTTTCCTTTCACGGAGTTTGGAATGTGTTGGTTGATCTTTGTCAATAAAATGGAAGATATTAAGAAGATAGTGCACAGCTTCATTACTGAATAGGCTATAAAGTAAATTACCCATAAAAAATTGTCTTCTTTTGGCGACGTTAAGAAGTCCTGCTCTTTCTCTATACTAAGTAATATGTTCACTTTTGGGGATGTTATAGATGAACCGAATGCAAGCATTAAGCGTACTATTAATTATTCTTGATTCATTACCGAATCTTATAGTTGAAAAATAAAATAAATAAAAATTGGTAACCTAGTTTATGGACGGCCCCTTATCCGAGCACAAAAAATGGCGTACTTAGGTTTCCCAACTAAGTTGGAATCTTGGAACTTTTGTCTGCATTTTCCACTAACTTGAATACATTTCCTATACACAAATAACGTAATCATTCGTTATGTATTCAGCTCTACCAGTGGGTCACTCTTTGAAAAACAACAATAGCGTTTTCTCCTACATTGGAGAGACTGGTCAGTAAGGTTGAGTTGAGATAGGATAGCTCTTTTACACCTATGGTAATGTCACACAATGGTGAGACAATGCCATTGTGTGGAATGTGTTTTCACACAAACAGCGACTCATGTGTATCCTCCGATTAAATAATTGTGCGATGGTGATACGACACTATTGTCCGAACCTAGTCCCTATAGTTGGCATGTGAATACATATAGCTAAATGCGTACACGTATATACAGATCCGTGCAATCTGAAGCTGTGTACAAGATCATACAACGCTGTCCTTTGATTGATGAGTATCTCTTCTTTGGACAGGTAAAACAATCACGTTGTAAGGTAACTGGCCGTATTCTGAAACAATGTCCGTTTTTATGAGACACTACATACAAAAATTGAGTATAAAAATAAATGTAGCGCGCAAGGTGACGAAAAAATATTTATGAATATTATCATCTACATTTGTAAACTCATATAAATAAGTTTTGCCATGAAGCTTTTGTATTTCATAAAAAATATGTAAGGATCTGCATTTTGCGGCATGTTTAAACTGAGCAGCCATGCGACCCTAAGAATCAAAGGGGCAGTACTTAAATTACGTAACGGATTATAGGCCCTCTCCAAGACCCCCCCTCCCCCTGTGACGAACCATAACAAAATATTTGTACCCCTCACTGGACGTAATTTATGTTTTTCAGAAATAATAAGATATGGGATTTGAAACTAATAGACATTTTTTATATTTGAGATAATATATGCTTTGCAAGGTGAAAACTTCATTTTTAAAATTCTCTGATTTTTCCTTGACCAATTTTTCATTTGCCCTGACCATTAATATTCAAATCCCAGCATTTTAATCTTGTAATATTTTCAACATCTTTTATAAACGAAATAATACAATATACTTGAATTTTCAACAAAATAATTGAATTTTCAAAATAAAAAGATGAATTCTCAACCAAAACGTATGATAGTTGATAGTTCAACCAAAAAAGATGAAATTTCGTTATAAAAAAATCAGTTTCAAAACCAAAAGGACGAATTTTCAACAAATAAAGATTTTTCAGTCATGAAAGAAAGAACATTTCACCTAAATTATTGAATTTTCAAGCCAAAAGACGAATTTACTGTACAAAAATTAAATTTTCTACCAAAAAATATAAATTTTCAGCAAAAAAATTAATTTTGAAAAAAATAATTGAATTTTCAACCAAAGAGATGAGTTTTCAACTAAAAATATGAATCTTCAACAAAACAATTATTTCTTAACAAAGTGGTTCAACCAAAATTTTCAAACAAAATAGTTGAATCCTCAAGCAAAGAAGATTTATTTTCAACAACAAAAGAATTTGAATTTTCATTCAAAAATGATTTTAGTTGTCTTTCAACCAAAAGGATGACTTTTTAAGAAATTTGTTGAATTTTCAACCAAAAAGTTGAATTTGTATCCAAAAAAGATCTCAGTTGACTTTTCAAACCAAAATAGCAATTTTTGAAATTAAATTTCATTCAGGAAAAAAGATCTTCTCCTTTCACTCCTAGTAAAAATAGGAATTTTAATCAAAAAGTAAATTTTTTACTAAATAGTTTAAACTTCAAACGAAAAAGACGAATTTTCAACCAAAAATGATGATTTTTTAAAAAAATTGTTATATTTTCAACAAAACAGTTGCATTTTTATTCAAGAAAGATGCAATTTCTACTAAAATAGATACATTTTTGAATTAAAAAAACGAACTTCCAGAAAAATTGTTGAATTTTGATCCAAAAAAGATTTCAGTTGACTTTTCAACGCCAAAATATGAATTTTCAACCAAAAACGATTACTTTTTAACCAAATTTTTTTATTTTCAACCAAACAGTTGAATTTTTATCCAAGAAAGATGCAAGTTCTACTGAAATAGATGAATTTTTAAATAAAAAAAAAATGTTAGAAAAAATAGTTTAATTTGCATTTAAAAAAGATTTGAGTTGAATTTTCAACACCAAAATATGATTTTTAATCAAAAAGTAAATTTTTTACGAAATAGTTGAATCTTCAACCCCAAAAGACGAATTTTCAACCAAAAAGGATGACTTTTAAAAAAAATTGTTATATTTTCAACAAAACAGTTGCATTTTTATGGAAGAAAGATGCAATTTCTACTTAAATAATAGATACGTTTTTGAATTTAAAAAACAAACTTTCAAATAAATAGTTAAGTTTTCATCCAAAAAAGATTTGAGTTGACTTTTCAACACCAAAATATGATTTTTAATCAAAAAGTAAATTTTTTACGAAATACTTGAAGCTTCAAACCAAAAAGACGAATTTTCAACCAAAAAGGATGACTTTTTAACAAAATTGTTATATTTTAAACAAAGCAGTTGCATTTTCATTCAAGAAAGATGCAATTTCTACTAAAATAGATACATTTTTGAATTAAAAAAACAAACTTTCAGAAAAATAGTTGAATTTTGATCCAGAAAATATTTCAGTTGACTTTTCAACGCTAAAATATGAATTTTAATCAAAAAGTACATTTTCTACGAAAATAGTTGAATTTTCAACCCAAAAGACGAATTTTCAACAAAACAGTTGAATTTCCAACCAAAAACGATTACTTTTTAACCAAATTTTTGAATTTTCAACCAAGCAGTTGCATTTTTATCCAAGAAAGATGCAATTTCTACTAAAACAGATTAATTTTTTAATTAAAAAAAAAATTTTCATAAAAATATTTGAATTTTCACAAAAAAAGATTTTATTTAACTTTTCAATACCAAAATATGGATTTTAAACAAAAAGTACATTTTCTACGAAAATAGTTGAATTTTCAACCCAAAAAGACGAATTTTCAAGCAAAAAGGATGACTTTTTAACAAAATTGTTCAATGTTCAAACATATAATAAAATGCATAATTAAAAGATAATCTTCAGGAGGGTGGGGCTGTAAAAAAATAAATACAATGCAAGGCAAATAAATTACTATCAAGAATATCATATCAGGGTTACCGCAAAACTTCATTTTTAAAATTCTCTAATTTTTCCCTGCCCAGTTTTTCATTTGTTCTCACCAATAATCTTCAAAGACCAGAATATTAAACTTGTAACATTTTTAACCCTGACTTTTGGAAGATTTTTTTTTCTAAATCCCTGACTTTTCCCTAACCAAGAAAATTCCCTGATTTTTGAAAAATTGTTGTTGGCTAGGTTCGTTTTTCACTCACCAGGTTTATTTGGCGCGTAAAATTAAATTCACATTAAATTTCTGTACAGTTACTGCGAGTTATTTGTTTCATTTGTGAATTTCCAAAAATTGCGTACATGAATCAAGGACCCCCTCCCCCTATCGTAAAAAATCGTAACAAAATCTCCCCCCCCCCCTGAGATGTTACCTGATTTCAGTACGGTCACAAATGTACTCGGTTTGGTTTTTCGAACGTTCTGATAATTGAACACACTTACATGGGAAAAGTAAGATTGTTTATTTGAAAACTTTTGAGTTGTAGATTACATCGGAATTTTTGTTTGACCAATTGCGTTGTGATATTTTTAATAATAATTGTGTTTCACAATACGTACATCGGCTGTTTCAAAGTCCGTACTTATGGAACGACGGACCGCGTGTTTCATAATCCACGGACCGGCTTGTTTCCATTGCATGTACCGATTAATGAGACAGCAATTTCGAATTTACTGCAATCCGTTTTTATTGTTAAAAGTGTGAATTTGAACATTTATCGATACTTACAATAAAATAATTATTGCACTGAACCCATGCGTTTATAAGCTATAAAATTAGCATACTAATGAGCATGCTTTAATAAAATAAAATTAACCTTGTGTTAATTATTTAGCAAAATATTGGTTTTACGAAAAAAATTAGATAAATATAATGTCAATTACTAGGAAGAATGGAGAGAAGAGAAAAAAATGGATTTAAAAAACGTAAATGTGAAGAAAATAATATGAATAATAATAATATATGATATTATAATATATATATGTATACATATAATATAATATTATCCCTTTTCAAAGACTCCTAAATGCATCTTAAATTCTCCCTAAAACTTATAATATTGCAGTTTAATTATTATAACTATTTTAATACTTCAACCAGGAGCAAATTTCATCTAGATCTATATATAACTCTTTTTCAAATTAAAAAAAAAAAAATAAAAAAAAAAAAAAAAAAAGACTTATTGGCTTCTGTTTTAGAGGTAGGCCAGTATTCGGCTTTGGACACATATTAACTCCTATCAAATACAACGCTGCTGAAGGCTGGTAACCTTCTCAGAATAAATCACCAACCAATTGAGACTCTCGGTTTCCTTTCTCCGTCCTCACCCCCCCCCCCCCCCCACCCACACAGTAACAGAAGTATTGGTGGGACTGACGTTACAGATAGACTATCCACCGTACGACAAATAATCACTTAACTTGGACATGATTTCGGCTCGCAAAACAAATTTCGCGCATAAAGGTGTTAGTTGGGTGTACAATCTAAACATGAATAATACAAACAATAAAGTAGCCTCGGAATGGACTGAAACTTGGATCGACAAAATGCATACACACGGTAAACGTAAAGGTCGAATTTCAGGCGATGAATGGAGACTGGGTGTCTGGAATGCTAGAGGAGTGAATGACCTTAAAATAAGAGAACTACGAGAATCTATGCATGCAAGGAAACTAGATATCTTATGTGTACCTGAGACGAAGAAAAAGGGTTGCGAAAGTAGAAACATAGAAAATGGGGTGTTGAAAGGCGGTTTTGAAATATGGTCAGGAGTAGGTAGTGAATCAAATCGTAGTCAAGGGATCGGTTTAATTATGAATAAAAAAGCAAGACAGCATCTCAAAGATCATGATTTTGTATCTCCCAGATTGTTGTGGGCTAGAATGAAGGTAGGAATCAGAAGGTTATTTATCATAGCGTGCTACGCCCCAGTTGACAGTGAGCCGCGAGAAGTCAAAGACGCTTTCTGGGACACTTTAAATGACACAATAAGTACTTGCGATCCAGGTGAAAGAATAATTCTGCTAGGAGATATGAACGGATGGGTCGGCGTTCAACGTCAGGATACAGATACAGAAAGGGTACTAGGTAAATTTGGGGATCCAAGAAAAAATTATAACGGGGAAAAATTAGTTAGCTTATGCCTAGAAAAGGGCCTATTTATTACCAATACTTGGTTTCGACATAAAATGATCCACACGTACACTTGGTGTAAAGGAAATAACCGCAGTGTAATTGACTTCGTTATTGCGGATGAAAGACTAAGAGAACTAGTTGTAGATACAAGAGTCATGAGGGGATCCGAATGCAATACTGATCATTATCTTTTAATCTCTAAAATAAACTTAGGCCGGGGATGGAAAAGAAAGAGAACAGAAAAAACGAAACAAACTCGAATAAAGATTGAAAATTTACAGAAACCGGAAGTGCGAATAGAGTTTCAAAATAAGTTAAGCGAACGCATAGATAGGGCAACTTGGGAAGCGCTTACGAGCATTAAAGATATAGAGGGCGCGTGGGCTTTATTACGGGATAGCATTGTTAAAACTGCAATTGAAGTGTGTGGTACGGCAGTGGTAGGAAGAAAGTCTGGTGATGCATGGTGGAATGATGAAATTCAAGCAGCCCAGCGAGAAAAGAAAAAAGCGCACAAGAAAACATTAAACATGACAGGTCTTAGCGATGAGGAGAGAAATAGACTCAAAAATGATTACAAAAACAAAAAGAGGAAAATGAAACGACTAGTCAAGGAGAGTAAAGAAAAAATCAGAACAGAAGAAGAGAACAAAATACGAAACGGCTTTGGAGGAATAATGAAACTACTATATAAACAGTTGAAGGAAAGTAAAAGTACAGAGTTTGTTAGCATGAGAAACAGCAAAGGTGAAATGCTATATGATATAGACGGGATAGTAGACGCTTTAAAAGACTCTTTTAAAGAACTATTAGGAGGTGAAGATATAGGACAACAAAACTGCGACATAGAACATAATGCATTAGAAAACCCAATTGAAAAAGTCTGTGTCACTGAGGTCCGAGACATAATTAAGAACTTAAAAAACGGTAAGGCTGCTGGCATAGACAGTATTAGTGCTGAAATGCTCAAATACGGTGGCGAGTACATACCTCACAGGTTGTGCGAATTAATAAATTTATGTATCGAGACGGGGAAAGTCCCAGACGATTGGAAAAAAGCGATTATCGTACCAATATACAAAAGAAAGGGAGATAAAAACAACTGCAGTAATTACAGAGGTATCAGCCTACTAAGTACCGTAAGTAAAATATACTCAAAAATACTTATTCGTAGGGTAATGGAAATCACAGAAGAAAAAATATGGGAAGTCCAAAGTGGATTTATGCCAGGAAGATCATGTACAGATCAGATATTTAGCCTAAGACAGATCACAGAAAAAAGCTTGAGAGTAGGAAAGAAAGTTTTCTGTGCATTTATTGACCTAGAAAAAGCATTTGACACGGTAAATAGAAGTAAACTTTGGGAAGTTCTTAAAGAATACGGAGTAAATGGAGGGCTCCTGCAAGCAATAAAAACAATATATACAGGCAGTAAAGCGAGCGTAAGGGTAAACGGGAAACTGAGTGACTGGTTCGATATTACGCAAGGCGTGAAACAAGGATGCGTTATGTCCTCGTGGCTATTTATCATATTCATGGATAAGTGTCTAAGAACTGCACTCTTCGACGAAGAAGGTGTAGATCTCCAAACAGTTAAGGTACGTGGGTTAGCTTTCGCAGATGACAAGATTGTTATGGCAGAATCAGTCGAGGACTTGCAAAGAATGTTGAATAAACTTCATACAAGCATGAAGGACATGGGACTCAAAATTAACGTAAATAAAACAAAAATCATGGTGTTTGAGGGAAAGAGTGAGAAAACAATGTGCAACAGTGTCCTAAATGATGAGAGATTAGAACAAGTTGACAAGTACGTATATCTAGGTAGTCTATTCACTAGCGACGGAAAAATAGATGGGGAGTTAGATAGGCGCATAAATAAGGGTAAACAGGTTATCGGTAGAGCAGGGTCCATCCTAACAAATAAAAACATATCAAAAAAAGCTAAAATGGCCATACACAATTCTATATTCGTACCGACTGTACTATACGGTAGCGAGACATGGACCTGTCAAGAAAAGGACAGGAGTAAAATTAACGCGATCGGCATGAAACCTCTGCGCATAATATGCGGGAAAACACTAATGGACAAAGTCCGAAACGAGACAATCCTCAAAGAATGTGGTGCAAAAGAGACAATAATTGACACATGGGAAAGAAATCAGTTAAGATGGTTCGGACATCTTGAAAGAATGAAAGATGAACGACTGACCAAACAAGTGTATAAAGGTAAAGTAAATGGCATAATGCCCAGAGGTAGACCGCCAAAAGAATGGTTAGAATCTGTAAATGAGACATTAATCCGTAGAGACATAAGAAGCCATAGGCAGACAAGAGCTTGCATGAAAAAATGCATGGACGTGAAGGAAGCTAGAGTAGTATGCCAGGACAGAAAAGTGTGGCGACAAATAGTTTGTAAACAGAGTGACAGTAGAATGAATGACGCCTGAAACAAAGATCTTGGATACTAATGGGCCCAAGTGGAGAACCATACATAACAATTTTGTGAGGCTCTTCACTTGGGGTGATCGCTAGAGAGATTGATCAGCAACCTGGGTCGGAGCAGTGTTGCGGAGTAAACGTGTCATTTAAATAAATAACACGAGAATTCCAGATCAATCTAAAATATATATACCTAACACTTATATACCTATCCACCTCATACCTATTTTCCTACCTACCTTATACCTATATACCCATATACACACTACTATTCTCCAACCGAGCAAGTCACGCCTACCCCGAAAGGGAAATGGCTTAATGGTATAATAATAAAAATAATAATAATAATAATCCCGGAAGCACAAAAATGTCCCTGAACATTCCTGGAAAATTCCAATGGAAGGTTCGGAGAATTCCGGAAAATGTTCCAGGAAGGTTCCCGAAAGTAGGTATATGTCCGTGTATCCAGGAAGGTCCCCAACGAAGGTCCGGGGAATGTTCGTGAAAATTTTTGCTTAATATTAATTTAATTAATATATATAATTGAATTTCTCACAAACATTCCCCGAACCTTCCTGGATACGCGGACATTTACCTACTTCCGAGTACCTTCCTGGAACATTTTTCGGAATTCTCCGAAGCTTCCATTGGAATGTTCAGGGAAATTTTGGTGCTATCCGGGATCTTTTTTAGATGAAAATTCAACTTTTTTTTTTGGAAATTTATCTTTTTAATTAAGAAAATTAATCTATTTTAGTAGAAATTGCATCTGTTTTGGATAAAAATGCATTTGTGTGTTTGAAAATTCAACAATTTGGTAATGAGTCATCCTTTTTAGTTGAAACTTCAACTGTTTTGTTGAAAATTCTTCTTTTTTGGTTGGAAAATTAAGTGTCTTCGTAGAAAATTTACTTCTTATTTAAAACAAATTTTGATGTTGAAAATTGAAACTGAAATCTTTTTTGTATCAAAACTGAACTATTTTTTTGAAAATTTATCTTTTTAATTAAAAAATGCATCTATTTCAGTAGAAATTGCATCTGTTTTGGATAAAAATGCATTTTTGTGTTTGAAAATTCAACAGTTTGGTAATAAGTCATCATTTTTAGTTGAAACTTCAATTGGTTTGTTGAAAATTCGTCTTTTTGGGTTGGAAAATTAAGTATCTTCATAGAAAATTTACTTCTCATTTAAAACAAATGTTGATGTTCAAAAGTGAAACTGAAATCTTTTTTTATCAAAACTCAACTATTTTTTTGAAAGTTAGTCTTTTTAATTTCAAAATTCATTCATTTTAGTAGAAATTGCATCTTTCTTGGTAAAAATGCAACTGTCTTGTTAAAAATTCAACAATTTTTTTAAAAAGTCATCCTTTTTGGTTGTAAATTCAACTTTTTTTGTTGTTGAAAATTCGTCTTTTTGGCTCGAAAATTTAACTATCTTCGTAGGAAATTTATTTCTTGTTTAAAACTCATAATTTTAAGTTGAAGAGTGAAACTGAAATCTTTTGTGGATGAAAACTCAACTGTTTTTTTGAAAATTCGTCTTTTTGTGATGAACATTCAAATTTTGTTGTTGTTGAAAATTTGTCTGTTTAATTTAAAAATTCATCTGTTTTAGTAGAAATTTTATCTTTCTTGGATAAAAATGCAACTGTTTGATTGAAAATTAATCTTCTTTGTTTGAGGATTCAAATATTTTGTTTGAAAATTTTGGTTGAACCAATTTATTGAGAAATCATTTTTTTGTTGAAGATTCATATTTTTAGTTGAAAATTCATCTCGTTGAGTATTTTCATTGAAAATACATCTGCGTGGGTAAAAGTTGAAATACTTTGTTGAAAATTTGTTTTTTGCTGAAAATTCATATCTTCTGGTTGAAAATTCCACTTTTGTACAGAAAATTCGTCTTTTGACTTGGAGGTTCATCCATTTAGGTTTTCTTTTAAAATAAATTTAAAAAGAAAAATATCATCTACTTTGTTTGAAATATCAACTATTACACATTTTTATACACATTTATACACACACACACATATATATATATATATATATTATATACACATATTGTATACACATTTTTTTGAGAATTCATCTTTTTAGCTCGAAAATTTTATTATTTTGTTGCAAATTTAATTCTTTTTTTGAAAATTCAAGTGTTTTCTTAAAAGATTATGTTTTATGATAGAAAAGTCATTTGAAAATTGGTCAAGTAAAAATCATGGAATTTCGAAAACAAAGTTTTCACCCTGCAAAGCATGTTTTATTTTAATTACAAAAAATTTCCAGTAGTTTAAAGTCCCATATCTCATTATTTATGGAAATCATAAATTACGTAAAGTGACTTCAAGTTACCTAAAAAGTTACTTTTTTCAATTCCTTAATTTTATAGTTTAAAAATCAAAATAACTAAGATGATAAATCATAAAAACTTAATTAAAAAAGAAATAGGCATTAGTTAAAGTAAGATTTTTAAGTCACTTCTTTAACCAAACATTTATAGTTTTACCTAAAGAATATGACATTTTTTTTACCGGATAAAATGAATTTTCAAGCCAAAAGAACGAATTTTCAACAAAAAAGTTACTTTTCAACCAAATTTGGACTTTTTACCAAAATAGTGAAATTTTTATCAAAATACATGAATTTTCAACCAAATAGTTGAATTTTCTATCATTTTCAAACCAAACAGATGAATTTTCTACAAAAGCGTTACATTTCCAACGAAAAGTTAATTTTTGCAAAATTTGGACTTTCTATCAAAATACAGACATTTATTTTTTTCAACCAAATTAATTAAATTAATTAAATTTTCAACCAAATGGTTAAATTTTTGTATAAAAAATATTAATTTTCATCAAAAAAGTTAATTTTCAACCAAATAGTTGAATTTTCTACCATTTTTGAACCAAAAAGACGAATTTTCAAAAAAAGAGTTAAATTTTTAATAAAAAAGTTAATTTTCAACCAAATAGTTGAATTTTCTAGCAAAATATTTGAATTTTCCACCCTCAAAAAAAAAAACGTGTTCGAAAGAAAATAGTTAAATTTTTAACTAGAGATGAAGTTTCAACTAAAATTATGAATCTTTAACCAAACAACTGAATTTTGAACAAAGTAGGTAAATTTTCAAAGAAGTGCTTACATTTTCCACCAGAAAAGACAAATTTTCAAAAAAATAGCTGAACTCTCATCAGAAATTTTTTTACCAAAAGAGATGCATTTCCCAAACAATTTCAACAATTTACAACAACAAAAAAGTTGAATTTTCAACAAAAATGTTCATTATTCTCAACCAAGCCAAGTTAATTTTCTATCAAGATAGTTGAATTTTGAACCACAAAAGTTAGATTTATTTACCAAAATACATAAATTTTGAAACGAAAAAGCCGAATTTTTAACCAAGAAAGAAAAAAATTCCATTAAATTGTTACATTTTTAAACCAAAAAGACGATTTTTCTACAAACCAGTTGCATTTTCAAACCGAAAATATGATTTTTTCACAAAAAAGTTACTTTTCAACGAAATAAAATAGTTGAATTTAAAAAAAAATGTATGAATTTTCAACCAAAATAGATGAATTCTCAACGAAAAATATAATAGTTGATCTTATTTTAATAAAACTAGATTTTTATTTGAAATCAAACATAGTTGAATTTAACCAAAAAAGATGAATTTTCAACAAAATAGCTGAATCGTCAACCAAATCAGATTAATATTCTATCAAAATAGTAAAATTTTCAACCAAAATAAATTAGATTTTTTTATCGAAAAAGATCAATTTTGAAACGAAAAATCCGCATTTTGAAATAAGAAAAAAAAAATATCCACTGAATTGTTGCATTTTCAAGCCAAGAAGACGAATTTTCTACAAAAGAGTTGTATTTTAAAATGGAAAATATGAATTTTCAACAAAAAAGTTACTTTTCTACTAAATAAAATAGTTGAATTTTTTACAAAAAGCGTGAATTTTCAACCAAAATACAAGAATTCTCAACGGAAAATATAATATTTGGTATCATTTCAATCAAAAATTTTTTTATTTGAAATCAATCACAGTCGAATTCAACCAAAAAAGACGAAATTTCAAAAAAATAGCTGAATTCTCAACTAAAAGAGATTAATTTTCTACCCATAAAAAACTCTTAATAGGAGATAATATACAAAAAAAGTAACTTCAAAGTAACTAAAATTAAAGTTTCGAGTTACTGCAAAAATCTTAACTAAGTTACGTTACAAGTTACTTTTCAAAAAGGTAGCGAAACTACCCTAAAAGTTACAAATAACGTAACTTTTCAGTAAGTTAGTTCCTTGTAACAAGTTACTACCCAACTAAATATTTTTTAAGTTACTTTTAGCAATATTAAAATATATTCCTAAAATTGAAACAAACTTTTGTTGTCTGAAAGCCTCCGTGATTAAATTAGTGTGGGTAGTGATAATGATATAGTTTGAGATAATAGAGGTTCTAAACGTCTTCTTGTGAAAGTACACATATCAACCCAAACGATGGGTGTAAAGTTAATTATACAGCATACGCAATTACTCGTCTATGATAGCCACATAATCTTGTATCAAATCACCCAAGTTGAATTAATACCAGTGTGTCAATAATTTTATAGGACCAAATAATTGGATACTGCTTATCCTAGTTTTTTAATGACACATGCTGAAGAAAATACATAGCTTGAAGCTTCATATTCCTATTAAGTTTTTGAAGAGACAAAAAGCCCGAGGGCTTTGCCAGTTAGGGCTTCTTCCCTTGCAAGAATAGCAGAACTTGGAACTTCAGATGACACCTCGCTTCGGAAGGGCCGCAGGGCGCGAGTACTCAGTCGAGTATATTGCGCAATATTATGCATTCCAATTGGAAACGGTTCAGGTGGCCCTGAGTGTAGTTGTTTTTCCAACTGAGAATTTTTGTTCTTTTTTAATCAAAAACAGTTGAATTAAACCAAAAAGGGCAATTTTCCAAGAAAATAGTTGATTCCGCAACCAAAACAGAATAATTTTCAACTAAACATGCATTCTTAAGCAATAAAGATCATCTTTCTATGCTAAAAGAGATGTGTGTTCAAATTAAATAGACGAATTTTCAACCAAGAA
>CAKNYM010051005.1:50283-63932 GCA_932195095.1 Andricus curvator
TCCTAATGAATTATTCATTCTTAACGTGTCCTGAAAAAAGGAGTTTAAAATTCCTTCCTCTTAAGAATCAAAAATAATTTTGAGTTTAAAAAAAAAATCCTTTTTTTTATGTAGAAAGATTTTGTTACAGTTTGATAAAGGAGGGTTTTATTAATCACAGTTCTTTCTTATTCCCTTATTTCTTAATACCCTCATTCCTTTCATCTTCTCTTTCTTTTGTCTGTTCCCCTTTCTTGAATGTTATTCTTCAACCTCTTATCTCTTCATTAAACCTTCAGTATTACGTTTTATCATTTCTCTTTAAGCAGCAACTTCACTCCGGGTGCATTTCCTGGAGAAACAGTTGCAATTGTGATAGTTATGATTGTATTGTTTCATTGTTTCTGCTGTGAACGATAAAATGGACAAGCGTTGATAATTAGTATTCGAATGGCTGAACTTAAGAGGTATTTTGAATGAAATTGTAAGTCAATACAGTGTTGAGAGAAATTATTATGCGCCATGGCAAGTTCATGCATTTATTCTCCAAGGCTAATCAATTACCTTCATTGTGTGCCGATCCGTTAATTCTAGCGCAATGTCACGAAGATCGGAATTATTGATTTATTAGCAATAATATACGTGCGCTAAAGCGCGCAGGAAATATTGCATTGTCAATTAATAAGATGCAAACATAAAACAGTATTACTGACCGAATCCATTTCAAATCAGACAGGGTTCTACAGAGTGGTTCGAATCCACCCAAAAATAAATCCTTTTTTTTTTTTTTTTTAAATGTATATTTAGGGGTGGCGCAAGCCCCATGAAGTTTAACATGTATTTCCCATAAGAAAAAAAGACGTTTTTGTAAATCTTATTCAGAATCCTCAATATTAACTCAATCGAGTTTAAACTCAACATTTCTCTTCACAATTAGCCATAGAATACGAATAAAATATCACTTTTCAAAAACCAACACCATAAGTCTGTTTTATAGGGTCCCAAAGAAACCCCATAAGTGAAAAAATGGTTTTTGCGAGTTTTTGGCGCTAATTATGATTTTTTTGCGGTTTTTTTAATGCGAATTGTTTCTAATACATAAAATATCACTTTATACTGAAAAGTAGATATTTTCATGAATTTTTTAAACAATTTATTATTGTTTTTAGCAATTTTCTCATAGAATGGAGTTAGAAAGACGCGGGTTTTTCACAAATTTTCCATTTGTTGTCCAATTTTCACTTAGAGGGAAGTGATAGTTCATCAATGGTAACAATAGTGATTGTTTAAACAATTTATCATAATTATTAATAATATTATAATTAAATAATGCTAGAAAGATGCGTTTTTTTTTAAATTTCTGGCTTTTTTTTAAATTTTCATTTGGCGTGAAGTAATAATGAATTTCAGTTAACAAAATAATTGTTTAAACAATTTATTATCATTGTTGATAATATTCTCTTTTCTTAATCGGTAGAATGTTGCGGTTTTTTCTGATATTTTCAACTGTTTCTTTATTTTTTATTAGGCGTGACTTGATAATTAATTAGATTGAGCAAAAATAATTGTTTAAACAAATTATTATTGTTTATGACTATCTTCATCTATATCGATTGCGCCTGATAGTTGCGGTTTTACGGCAATTTTTACCTTCCTGTCATTTTTTCACTTAGTAAGGTAATAATTAATTAAATTTAACAGAAAAGTTGTTTAAACAATTTAATATTGTTTATAACTATCTTTTCTTAGATAAGTGCTAGAAAGTGGCGGTTTTTTCTCAAATCTTTCACTTTGCTTCGCCTGCTTCATTATTAACAATTAATATATAAACATTAGAGATTTGCAATTCAAAGTTTTTCTTTTACGCTTTGCAATAAACTTCTTGTTGTAATCCAAAAGAAAAGTTTTACAAGTCATTTAAAGACCTAGTCCTTCCACCTATTCCTAAGTATTCTATTATTTGTTTTTGCCTCTTGTGTAAAATAGTTTTTTTTCTTTAAATTAATTTTTTTAAGCATTTGGAAAAGAGCAAAAATAATTCACTTAAAACAATACCTTTCCAAAAATAATTTTTGTTGTGGTTCACTTATTACTTGTTCATAAATAAAAAGGCGATGCAAAGTGAAAGATTTAAAAAAAAAAACACCACTTTCTAGCACTTATCTGAGAAAAGATAGTTATAAACAATATTAAATTGTTTAAAAAACTTTTCTGTTAACTTTAATTAATTATTATCTCACTGAGTGAAAAAAGGACAGAAAGGTAAAAATTGCCAAAAACCGCAACTATCAGGCGCAATCGATATAGATGAAGATAGTCATAAACAATAATAATTTGTTTAAACAATTATTTTTGCTAAATATAATTAATTATCAAGTTACGCCTAATAAAAAATAAACAGCAGTTGAAAATTTTAGAAAAAACCGCAACATTCTTCCGATTAAGCAAAGAGAATATTATCAAAAATGATAATAAATAGTTTAAACAATTATTTTGTTAACTTGTATTCATTATTACTTCACTACAAATGAAAATTAAACAAAAAGCCAGAAATTAAAAAAAAAACCGCATCTTTCTGGCATTATTCAATTATAATATTATTAATAAGTAAGTAAGTATACCATTAAGCCATTTTCCTTTCAGGGTAGGCGTGACACTATCCGATTCGGGTAGTGTTTCTAGGTGGATAGTTTCTTGTAGTAAATAACTACAAGTGTGGGCTCACCACACCCACGATGTGCCAACAGCACTCAATTTTCTCGAATGGTCACCCATCCAAGTACTAACCGCGCCCAACGCTGCTTAACTTCAGTGATCTGGCGAGATCTGGTTTTTTCAGCGTGATATGGCCGTTGGCGTAAGTATAATAAATTGTTTAAACAATTATTTTGTTAACTTGAATTCATTATTACTTCACTCCGAATGAAAAGTAGACAAAAAACCAGAAATTTAAAAAAAACGCATCTTTTCAGCATTATTCAAATATAATATTATTAATAATTATAATAAATTGTTTAAACAATTATTTTGTTAACTTGAATTTATTATTACTTCATTACAGTTGAAAATTGGACAAAAAGCCAGAAATTAAAAAAAAATCCGCATCCTTCTAGCATTATTCAAATATAATATTATTAATAAATATAATAAATTGTTTAAACAATCACTATTGTTAACATTGATGAACTATCACTTCCCTCTAATTGAAAATTGGACAACAAATGGAAAATTTGTGAAAAAACCGCGTCTTTCTAACTACATTCTATGAGAAAATTGCTAAAAACAATAATAAATTGTTTAAACAATTCATTAAAATATCTTATTTTCAGTATAAAGTCATATTTTATGTATTAGAAACAATTCGATTTAAAAAAACCGCAATAAATCATAATTAGCGCCAAAAACTCGCAAAACCCATTTTTTCACTTATGGGGCTTCTTTGGGACCCTATAAAACAGACTTATGGGGGTGATATTTGAAAAGAGATATTTTATTCGTATTCTATGGCTAATTGTGAAGAGAAATGTTGAGTTTCAACTCGATTGAGATAATATTGAGGATTCTGAATAAGATTTACAAAAACGTCTTTTTTTCTTTTGAGAAATACATGTTAAACTTCATGGGGCTTGCGCCACCCCTAAATATCATTTTTTTTTCAAAACAAAAAAAATTGATTTATTTTTGGGTGGATTCGAACAAATTTGGGGGGTGTCCCCATAAAAATTCGAAAAAAAAATTTTTGGACCACCCTGTTCTACACTTCAAGTCGCAGAATCTCTCGGAAATGAAATATTTTATTTTTAGAGGAAATTAGGCGATACGTATTTTTTCGATTTTGCAATAAAAAAAAATTAAGAATTTTAAGTTATAAATTTTTTATGTCTTATGGTCCACATAAAATTAAATAAAAATTGAGAAAAAAACATTTTTCCAACTCAGAATTTATTAATTAAAAAACTCCTTTCTCCATCCTTTACGTACGTTTCGGTAGAATTGCGTACCTTTTTCAAAAGGTTTTTAAAACCTAAATACAATAATTTTTCAAATTAGTAATATTAAACAGAAAAATTTAAAATAAAAAAGAATAGTTTCATAAATTAATGTAAATTTGTACCTGAGATAAGATTAATTTCGAAGAGTAAAACAAACATCGAAACCGAATTTTATTAATGTTTAGAATTTCAGTATGGAAGTTAATAGAAATATTGCGGAATTTGTTTGAAAATCCCCGAATAATTAAATTCCCGAATAGGAAAATTCCATAATAATAAAATTCCCGCGGAGTTTATAATATTACCGAAATGAAAAATTCCCGAATGATGAAATTCCCGACAGTTTATGATATTACCGAATTGGAAAATTCCAGACATAAAATTGCCGAATTCCAGAACATCCAAACTAGAAAATTCACAAATTATAAAATTCCCAAATTTAGGCAAATAAAAAATTTTTTTCATGAATATTATTTATTTATTGAAAATGCAATAATCAAATATTTTTATCAACAAAAATTGTAATGTTGAAAGTTTCTGAAATTACTGCTTGAATCTTAAATAACAATTATTGAAAAAATATATTTTTGGATGAAAATTTTTGGACGACTGAAAAATCCTAAAAAATAAAACTCATGACTGTCAAATTTCCGAATTGGGAATTTCCCGAATAATAAAATTTTCGAATATGTAATAAACTTCGCGAATAGGAAAATCCCCGAATTATAAGATATCCGAACTGGAAAATTCCTGAATTATAAAACTCTCGAAAGAATGGAAAAAATGGTTTTTCAATAAATATTATTTATTTCTTAAAAATACAATCGTCAAATATTGGTTCAAAAAACAATATATTTTTTCCTGATCAAAGTTTCTAAAATTATTGTTTGAATTAAAAATAACAATTATTGAAAAAATATATTTTTGGATGAAAATTTTTGGACGCCAGAAAAATCCTAAAAAATAAAATTCATGACTCTGTCAAATTCCCGAGTAATACAATTTTCGATTATGGAATAAAATTCCCGAATTGGAAAATTCCCGAATAAAAAATTTCCCAATAGTTCATGATATTACTGAAATGGAAAATTCCCGACAGTTTATAATATTACCGAATTTTAAAATTCCCGATAGAAAATTTGCCGAATTATAAAATATCCGAACTGGAAAATTCTTGAATTATAAAACTCCCGAAACAATAAAAAAATTGTTTTTCAATCAATATTATCTATTTATTAAAAATACAATCATCAAATATTTTTATTAAAAAAAAAATTTTCCTGTTCAAAGTTTTTAAGATTATTGTTTGAATTCAAAATAACAATTATTGAAAAAATATATTTTTGATGAACATTTTTGGACGACTGAAAAATCCTAAAATAAAATTCCCGAATAATATAATTCCCAAATAATGAAATTCCCGAACAGTTTATGATATTAACGAAATGGAAAATTCCCGACAGTTTATAATCTCACCGAATTTTAAAATTCCCGATAGAAAATTGCCGAATTATAAAATATCCGAAGTGGAAAATTCTCGAATTACAAAACTCCCGAAACAATAAAAAAATTGTTTTTCAATCAATATTATTTATTATTTAAAAATAAAATAATCAAATATTTTTATAAAAAGAACATATTTTTTTTGTTCAAAGTTTCTAAAATTATTGTTTGAATTTCAAATAACAATACTTGAAGACAATTTTCATCCATGAATATATTTTTTCTCAATTATTGTTATTTCAAAGTTAAACAATAATTTTAGAAACTTTAAACATTAAAAATAATTTGTTTTCTTCATAAAAATATTTGATTATTATATTTGTTTAAATTCGGTAATATTATAAACTTTTGGGAATGATCCATTTCGGTAATATCATAACCTGTTCGGGAATTTTTTAATCGGGAATTTTTTAATCGGGAATTTTTTAATCGGGAATTTTCTAATTCGGGAATCTCATTATTCGGGAATTTTATTAATCGGGAATTTTATTACATATTAGAAATTTTTATTATTCGGGAATTTGACAGAGTTGGGAATTTTATTTTCCGGGACTTTTCAGTCCTCCAAATTTGTATTTCAAATATTGCTATTTTAAATTCAAACAATAATGTTAGAAACTTTAAACATTAAATATTTTCTTTAATAGAAATATTTGATTATTGTTTTCTCAATAAATAAATAAATAATATTCATTTGAAAAAAATTAATTACTTAAATTCGGGAATTTTCTAATTCAGATATTTTATAATTCGGCAACTTTCTGTCGGGAATTTTCAAATTCGGTAATATTATTAACTGTTCAGGAATTTTATTAATCGCGAATTTTCCAGCTCGCAAATTTTACAGTGTCGAGAATTTTATTTTTGGTATTGTTCAGTCGGTCCGAAAAATCATTTTTGTCCAAGTTGTAAAAAAAAACTTTTGGCTGTGAAAACTTTCGCCAGGGTACATGTCTTACTGCAGATTCAAAATCGAGTAGTTAATTTCTGTTAGACTAACAGCAGCAAATTTCTGTTATCCTAAGGGCGGCAAATACCTAGATCCGCCACTGAATGTTCCAACTTGAAAATTAATTCGATTCCTATTTTTCGTTTTGTTCTTAACCTACAATACCGACTGTGGCAGAAAGTATCACGATAAAATCTTTCAAGGTCGATTACCATCTTATGAACTACATAAGCCATGGAGTAATCTTTAAAGATGGTGACGATGGTTGTTGTTGTGTCAAGTTCTTTATTTACATTCACGAAAAATTCATTTTGATTCGTCCGCGAAAAGTCTATTTATTTTTAAAATAACAATTAGGTAAGTGAAAAGTTGTTTTAAATCTGGTGTCCTGATTTATAGCTTTTCACTCATACTTTGCCGTTTTTCCATTGCTGCAAAGGACGTAGCAGATGAAAGCTTTTATTCCATCGTAAGATAAACTTTCGCCAAATAGCATGTAATCTTTAACAGCCGAAAATTTTACTTGTTCTTAATTCATTTAGATTTTCTTTTCTAAATTGTATATCACCTAATTTAACACATCTGTCTACTAAACCTTTAATTAAACCAATTTTATGACCAAATAAATTATGATAATTATAGTTTAAATATATGCTAGCCCAAGAAGGTTTTTTATACCAGTTGGTTAGTAAATCAACATTTTCATTTTTAATGATTTCTAGATCAAGATAGTTAATAACGTTATTAATCTCACGGTCATGAGTAAAATTTATACAATCTTCAATGCTATTAAACACATTTAAGAAAGCTTCAATCTTGTCAGTAGGAACAATAGCTAACAGGGTGTCTACCCTACCTGGAAAACCTGGAAAACCTGGAATTGTCAGGGAATTTTTATATACCTGGAAAAACCTGGAAATTTCAGGGATTTTTTTTTAAAGTCAGGGAATTTTTTCGAGAGGATGCTTAATTTTTTTTTAATTGCAATATTAAATTGAATAACAATGATTCTTTATTTGTAAAAGTAGCTTTATATTACTGTATCGAACTATTTTATTGAAAAATCGTTTTTTTTTGTTTGAAATCAATTTTTAAAACTGAAAATTTAACTATTCTGTTTTTGGTTGAAAATTGGTCGGTTTTAGTTGAAAATTCGTGCAGTTTGTTGAAAATTGGTTCTTTTCGGGTTGAAATATCAACTACTACATTTTTCGTTCCGAATTCATCTTTTCTGAATGAAGATTTAATTACTTGGCTGAAAGTTAACTCTTTTGTTAAAAATTAATTTTTTGTTGTTGTTAAAGATTCATCATTTTAATTAAAAGTTCATCTCCTTGGTTGAAAATGAGCTATTTTGTTAAAAATTAGTTTTTTATTTGGCTGAAAATTAATTTGTTTACTGAAAATTGAACTATTCTTGTTGCAACTTTAACTATGTTGTTGAAAATTCGTTCTGTTTTTTCTGTTGAAATTTTTTTTTTTTACTGAAAATGTAACTATTCAATATTTGGTTGAAAAATTATTTTTTTTAGTTGAAAATGTTGACTTTTTTGGTAGAAATTAATCTTCTGGATTGAAAATTAATCTTTTTGTTTGAAATTTAATGATTCTAGTTAAAGACTCATCATTTTAGTTGAAAATGCATGTTTTTAGTTTCAAATTCAACTATTCCAGTTGAAAATTTATCACTTTGTTTGAAAATGTAACTTTTTTTTTTTAAATTAGTTTTTTTGTTGTTGCAAATTAGTTTTTTTTTCTTCCGTGAAATGGAACTATTCCAGTTGAAAATTACATCCTTTCAGTTGAAAATTCATTTCTTTGGTTAAACGTTAATTTTTAACTGAAAATTTAAATATTCAATTCTTGCTTGAAAATTTATCTTTTTAATTGAAAATTCATGTATTTTCTTGAAAATTCGTCTTCTTTAATAAAAATTAATCTTCTTGGTTGAAAATTCACCTTTATGGTCGAAAAATTAACTATTCCAGTTAAAGATTGATCATTTCAGTTGAAGATTCATGTATTTGGTTGAAAAATCGTCTTTGTGGTAGAAAATTCATCTTCTTGGTTGAAAATTCAAGTATTCCAGCTAAATATTCATAATTTTGGTTGAAAATTCATGTTTTTGCTTGAAAATAAAACTACTTGGTTGAAAATTAAATTAAATTTGTTTTTAAAATAAATTGTGGAAAATTTATTTGTTCGACTGCAAATTTAACCATTCCATTTTTGGTTGAAAACTTATCTTTTTTACTTCAAAATTCAGCTATTTGTTTGAAAATTGATCTTTTTTAGTTGAAAATTAATCTTTTTGGTTGAAAATTCAACTATTTGGTTAAAAAATCATTTATCTTTTTGAAAATCCAAATTTTTACTTGAAAAGTTAGGAATTTGAAGCTTTAAATTTTAGGTATAAGTAGGTAAAATAAAAATTTGTTTGAATTATTGTTTAAATTCATGGACTTAAGGAGACAAAGTCAAGAAATGATTGATTATGTTTTTAGTATTATTTAATTATTTAATTAATTGATCGTGCTAAAATATTTAAGAATATCTTGTAATATTAATTGAATTCCTAGAAACTGAAAAAAAACATTATTTATAATAAACTCGCGAAACTGTATACATATTCCGAGTCGATTTTTTTAAAAATGCGAAATATTTGAATGGCTCCATGCTATGAAAAATTACACCTGGAAAAAAACTTGAGATACCTGGAAAAAACCTGGAATTGTCAGGGAATTTTTCTCCAGGATTTGAGTAGACACCCTGGCTAAAATGTCGTCTACATACCTTTTGTATAAAATAGGTGTGAAATCTAATAATTTTCGAGATCTTCTTTCAACATCTTGTAAAACTAATTTAGAAACAACTGGGGATAAAGGTGATCCCATAGGGCAACCCGAAATTTGTTTATAAAATTTATTATTGAAGGAGAAAACAGTACCATTAAAAACCGTTCTGGTAGCAATTAATAATTCATTTTTTGTTATTTTTGTTAAATTATGATTTAAAATAAGTTTTTCTTCAATGCAATCTAAAGCAAGGTCTAGTGGGATGCTATCAAACATTGACACTACATCTAAAGAAACTATTGAATGACTTTTTGGTACATTAATGTTTTTCAAAATATCTTCAAGTTCGCAACTATTTTTAGCAAATAAACTAGTGTTAACAGAAACAGGTTTCAGAATATTTGAAATATATTTAGATAGATTGTAAGTGGGAGAACCAACAGTAGAAACAATCAGTCTCCAACTTAAATTAGGTTTGTGGACTTTAGGGAGAGCATAAGCTTTTACTATGACACTATTGTGAGTTTTTAAACGATATGCACATTGATTATTAATTAATCTTTTACGTTCCCATCTGATAGCAATGTCATTACATTTATTTTTGAACAGTTGGAACCATACTGGTTTTAATATTCCTGTATAAAATATTCTTGAGAATGTTTTCAACTGTACTGTTATAATTCTCTCCGTTAGCAGCGACCGTTACATTACCTTTATCGGGCTTCAAAAAAATTAAATCTTTATGTTTCTTTTGAAAATCTTGAAGTGACTGAACAGATTTTTCTAAATTTTTAAATTTATTATCATTGTCTTGATTTGAAACTATTTGAGTAACAGTTTTACGAATACTAAATTTTACATCTTCTTTAAAATTTTTAATAGAATTTTCAATATTTGCAAACAAACTATTGATGGGAATATTATTAACATTTACAGGAACTCCAAATTTGTTTCCTAAAGCTAAAATTGCAGCAACCTCATCAGGGATTTCAACCGTTGATAAATTCTTGAAACATTTGTTTAATCTAAGATCAGTAATTTCTCTATTAGAATCTAACGACGTGCTTTTCAATAAATCAAACTTTTTTATGCAATCTTCTCTTTTTGAAAATTTTAAATTTCGGAGACTTAACTCTTGTGAGTCAAAAAACTTTTTAATAGAGCCATCAGATATAACTCTTGAAAAACGGTACTTTAAGTAATTTGAAAAATGACATAATCTTTGAATATTCTTCACAATGTTTTCAATTTCTAAACGTAGACATTTAGTTTGAAAATTAAATTTAGTTTTTTGAAATTCAGAGATCAAATTTTAATTTAAATTATGTACATTTCTTTCTTTATTAACTTAAAATTCTTAAACATTGTCGGTCGAAGACAAGGATTCATTTGTTACTTATCAAATCATTTTACAAAAAAAAAATTTTTAAGAAGTTATGCGAGGGGCTACTCACTATGAAATCTTAGATTGCTACTCGGAAAATCTCAATAGAAGTCTCGGAGGAACTCATGGAAATCTTTCAGAAATCTAGCAGTCGTGAGAAATCTTGGAAATCTTTGGCATTCCGATATACGCTCCTATACGTGGACGAACAGCCGACTGAATCCGAAAGCCGCCGAGTTCAGCCGAGTCCATAGAATCCTACGTGAGTTCTGATCGCGAGCAGCGTCGGAAATCTCGGAACTCCCTGCAATCTGAACGAAATCTTGGAAATCTCTATAAGAATTCAATACAGATTGCCGCATTCACAGTTTTATGATTTCCAAATTTCGTAGTGAGTAGCCCCTCGAAGTTATGCCTATTTGAATTTTGTGCTTTGGTTTAAAAAAAAAAACAGATTTTTTTGAAACCTCTATAACTTTTGACCTAATTGAGATATTTATTATTTTCTTTGTGATTATAAAAGCGTTCATCGTCTTCTTTCGTAATCCGTCTGAAAATTTAAAAAATGTTTAAAAATAACAAAATTTCCGATTTAACCGATTTCCTTTGAAAAATGTTAATATAACCTAAAATTGTTCAAAAATTGTAAATCTTCTCTGAAATCTATACCAATTTTCGGTATCATGCGCAAACATAACCTAAAATTGTTTAAAAATTTCAAATCTTCTTTAAAATCTAATAATTTTTTTATTAAAACTACCGATTTCCGGTATAAATCACTTACAAAACCAAAACTGTTGAATTTAATGATTCTCAATGATAATCGGAAGAATACTTATATTCTGAGAAATGTTATTTAAAAGAATTTCTAGAGAACTTTGGAAAATAAATTAAATTCCATCTCAAGTGATTTCTGCGGATTTTAATAGTTTCAAGGGATATGAAGGAGTTCGAAAATTTTTCAAAATATTTGAAAGGTTTTAAGTTATTTTAAAAGATTCGAAATAATTTGAGGAGATTTAATTTAAAAAATTGGTAGAACTCTTAATATTTACAAATTTGTTATTATCCATTTTTAATTGTTAGTATTGTAAAATAGAAGTCCAGAGACGTGATCACGAATTCAAAGTATTAATTATAGCAGGGATGAAGTAACAAATGATCGACAGAAATATAACAATAATTTTAGTGAATTTAAAAATAAAAGTAGAATTTATGTCATCTAAATTAAGTTTCAGTCATACCCGTGGCTGAAATGTCTTATAATATTAATAGCAAAATTCACTAAATTTACAAAAGATTTATTTTTGAAAATATACAGTTTAATGGAATTTAGGTCAGTTAAATTCTAAAGTGAAGAGTCCGGTGAGTCGGGCCGGGACAAAACATAAAAAATCTAATTTTTGCTTTAAAAAATTTTAAAAATTAATTGCAGAACAAAAATAAATATTATTGACCCGAATGCCAATTAAAAAATCTTCTTTACAAATAATTAATAATACTTACAAGTATCAGGATTTACGTATGGATGAAGATATTTTGAGAAGAGGAAATTATTTTGATTATGAGAACGACTTGGAACAGAAAAAAATTGTTATTTAAAAAAATTTTATGTTTCTTTAGCCTTTTTCATATGCCCTTGAATATATTTTCAACGACCTAAGTATATCCAATTTAAAAAAATTAATTCGTTAATGGCATAAATCATTTAAAAAATCATTTAGCGTTATTTAAAAACAATACAATTCCTTATAAAAAGATTATTTCCTCTTTTCTAAATGTAAAAATAAATATTTTGTCTTTCCCCTATTTTTTCCCTTTTTCGTGAAAGAATGACCCTATTTCACCTTTTTTGAGCTCTTTTTGCCCCTTATTGCCCCTTCTTTTATTTCCCATTATTTTAAATAATAGATACTATGAAATACAAACATTTTGTATTAATACTAATGTTGCTTCCTCATACAGGAAGCTTTGTAATGGTAACATTTTCCAAAAATTAAATTCAAAAATCCAAAAATTAAACCTTCCTCAATTTAAAAATGTCTAATAAAATGTTCTAAGCAATTTTCCGGATGTGTCTGTGTGTGTGTGGATGTCACAGTTTTTTGTGAACACGATAACTTGAAAACTTTTGCACATAAATTGATGAAATTTGGAGGGCTTATTTTCACCACTAATATTTTCAAACTGACCGAAGGATTTCTGAAAATATTTATTGCATTTTTTTAGCACTCAATAATATTTCAAAAATCGGTTTTTTATAGTAAAACTTTTTTCATTAGCATAATTCAAGGTTGATGCACGTATATAAAATATTCCTTGGTTCGAGACGAATCGATTGACCTACACTATTAATACATTTGATTAAATAGTAGGGAAGTTATGGTAATTTATATATTTTGAAAATCGTTTTTTATAGTAAAACTTTTTTCATTAGCATAATTCAAAGTTGATGCAAGAATATAAAAGATTCCTTGGTTCGAGGCGAATCGATTCGCCAATAATATTAATACTTTTATTAAAGAGTAGGGAAGTTATGGTAATTTATATATTTTGAAAATCGGTTTTTTATAGTAAAACTTTACATTAACATAATTCAAAAATGATGCAAGAACAGAAAAGATGTATTGATTCGCGAAGAATCGATTGACCTATAATATTGATACATTTCCTTAAAGAGTAGGAAAGTTATGGTAATTTATATATTTTGAAAATCGGTTTTTTATAGTAAAACTTTTTTCATTAACACAATTCAAAGTTGATGCAAGAACAAAAAAGATGTATTGATTCGAGAAGAATCGATTGACCTATAATATTGATACATTTCCTTAAAGAGTAGGGAAGTTATGGTAATTTATATATTTTGAAAATCGTTTTTTATAGTAAAACTTTTTTCATCAACATAATTCAAAGTTGATGCAAGAATATAAAAGATTCCTTGGTTCGAGGCGAATCGATTGGCCAATAATATTAATACTTTTATTAAAGAGTAGGGAAGTTATGGTAATTTATATATTTTGAAAATCGGTTTTTTATAGTAAAACTTT
>CAKNYM010051005.1:63942-82688 GCA_932195095.1 Andricus curvator
ATGGTAATTTATATATTTTGAAAATCGGTTTTTTATAGTAAAACTTTTTTCATTAACATAATTGAAAGTTGATGCAAGAACAAAAAAGATGTATTGATTCGAGAAGAATCGATTGAACTATAATATTGATACATTTCCTTGAAGAGTAGGGAAGTTATGGTAATTTATATATTTTGAAAATCGGTTTTTTATAGTAAAACTTTTTTCATCAGCATAATTCAAAGTTGATGCACCAAGATAAAAGATTCCTTGGTTCGAGGCGAATCGATTGACCTATTATATTAATACATTTTATTAAAGAGTACGGAAGTTACGGTAATGTATATATTTTGAAAATCGGTTTTTTATAGTAAAACTTTTTTTCGTTAGGATAATTCAAAGTTGATGCAAGAATAGAAAAGATTCCTTGGTTCGAGGCGAATCGATTGATCTATAATATTGGTACACTTTATTGAAGATTAAGGAAGTTATACTCATTTATAATACTTGAATATGTTTCAAACCGAAAAACTTTTTTCACTGACATAATTCAAAGTGGAGGCATAAATAGAAAAGACTTTTCGCTCATAAATTTTCAAATGAAATAATTCTGACAATTTTTGTAAAGAAATCATAAAGATGGGAAAGGGATAGGGTGTGGCAGAACTTTTCCTTCCCTTTTCCAGCTCGAGACGAATCTATTGTCCTATAATATTAATACATTTTATTGAAGAGTAAGGAAGGTATGGTAATGCATAATATTTGAAAATACGGTTTTTTATAGTAAAACTTTTTTCTTCGACATAATTCAAAGTTGATGCAACAATATAACAGATTCCTTGGTTTGAGACGAATCGATTAGCCTATAATATTAATACATTTTATCAAGGAGTAGGGAAGTTATGGTATTTTATATATTTTTCAAATCGATTTTTATAGTAAAAATTGTTTCATTCTCATAATTTAAAGTTGATGCGAGAATAGAAAAGGAATCGATTGACCTATAACATTGATACATTTTATTGAAGAGTGAAGAAGCTATGGTAATGCATAATATTTGAAAGTACGGTTTTTTATAGTCAAACTTTTTTCTTTAACATAATTCAATGTTGATGCAAGAATAAACAAAATTCCTTGGTTCGAAGCGAATCGATTGACCTATAATATAAATACATTTTGTTAAAGAGTAAAGATGTTATGGTCATTTATAATATTTGAATCATCTGTTTGAAACAGAAAAACTTTTTTCATCGACATAATTCAAAGTTGACGCGTGAATATAAAAGACTTTTTTATCATAAATTGTTAAATAAAATAATTCTGATAATTTTCATAAAGAAATCGTATAAAGCTGGGAAAGGGATAGGGTGTGACAGAACTTTTCCTTGCCCTTTTCCAACTCGAAAAATTATCATTTCAATACAAAATTTGATTTGTCTGATACCGGGAAGCAAAGTGCTCGTGAAATGAGCACCATATAATTATAAATACAAAGTGGAAACACTCGAGATCGAATTCACAGCTAGTTTATATTATTTTTAATTAAAAAATTTAAAGCAAAAAAATAATTTTGCGCGTTTTTGTTTTCTAGTATTCTAAAACGGAAATGAAGACAATGAAAGATATTTAAGCAACTTAATTCCAAATGAAGTCAGCGACGTTTTTGGTGAAATCGTGCAGATCAAAGAGAAACGCGGAAAGTAAATTTCAGTGAAAAAATGAAAAAAAAAATGAAAGAGAGGGTTTGTCTCGACGCCTCGTATTGGGCGGGTGGATGGTACTCACGTCGAAAGTACATACTCGAGGGAAGTCTGCGGATAAGTGCTAAAACCAACTTTTGTTCCATCCCTCCACCCCTTCTGCACCCCTTGCGTCTTTCAGAGGGTAGTAAATAAAGTGGAACGATCGCAGTACCGGAAGTCAAACTCGTATTTTCTCAAAGCGTCGTATAATACCACGCGTGCGATACTTAAGTTCTGTGGCGGACGAGATGACTTTTTATTGACATTAACCCTTTTTTAATTATAAGTTTGCATAAAACTCATAAAAGTCCAGCCCAAAGTTACCATAAAGAATATTTTCAGAATAGAATGCAGGGATATCCATCCCCTTTTTTACCTAATCCCTCTTTTTCTCATTTCTCCCTTAAATTTTAAAAATCTCCTAGAATATCAAAAAAAATTTCCCTTTTTTTTGGGTTCTTAGCCCCGGGCAGCAACACTCATAATTTCAGTCGGATTTCCTTTCGTTCGTTGTACTTTTTTTGCCTGGAGGGAAAGTCAGGGGACTGCAAGGAAAGGATGTCCCTAGCCGACTTTACCCCTTACCCTAACCGAATTTACCCCGTACTCTAGATGTCTTTACTGGGTACCCTAGCTGAATTTACCCCGTATCCTACACGTCTTTACCCCGTACTCTATACGACTTTACCCCGTACCTTAGATAACTTCACCCCGTACTTTAGACGACGTTACCCTTTACCCTAGCTGAATTTACCCCGTACCCTAGCTGACTTTAAACCGTAACCTAGCTGACTTTACCCCGTACTTTAGATGAATTTACCCCGAACTCTTAGCCGACTTTAGCACGTACCCTAGCCGACTTTAGCCGTACTTTAGATGACTTTACCCCATACCATAGCTGAATTTACCCCATACCCTAGCTGAATTTACCCCGGACTCTAGACCACTTTACCCCATAATTTAGATGACTTCACCCCGTTCTTTAGATAACGTTACCCCGTACCCTAGCTGAATTTACCCCGTACTCTAGTCAACCTTAGCCTGTTTCCCAGTGGGAGGGGGTAGAAGCGGGGGGGGGGGGTGTTTGAAAGACTAATTTAATGTCTCAATAGTCTACGATACCCTTTTTTGTAGGCGCATAGGACCTCTTTTGACTAATTTTTTTGAGTTAATGTCGGTACCAATATTAAATTAAAATTAAAATGCTTTAAATTCCTAACATTTAAAGTAAAAGTATTACATTATTAACAAATTAGATGAATTTTTAACAAAATAGTTCAATTTTCCACCCAGCAGATGAATCTTCAACCAAGAAAAATTAATTTTTAACATAGTTGTTGAATTTTCGACCAAAAAGATGATTTTAACAAAATAGTTAAATTATTAACAAAATAATAAAATTTTTAACAAAATAGTTGAATTTTCTGCCCACAATGATGCATTTTCAACCAAATGGTCGAATTTTCAAATAAAAAAGATTAAAATTCAGACAAAAACCGTCTCATTTTCAACCAATTAATTGAATTTTCAAGACAAACAGAAGAATTTTTTATAAGACAGTGGAATTTTCAACAAAGTAATTAAATATTTTTATTTCCCAGCCAAAAATAACAATTTTCTTCAAAACAGTTGAATTTTAAACCAAACAATATGAACTTTCTTCCAATTATTTTATTTCCAACAGAGTACATGTGTTTTTAACCAAATAGTTGAGTTTTCAACAAAAAAAGAAACATTTTTAACCAAAAATATCATATTTAAATTTTCAGTTAAAAAAATTAATTTTGCAACAAAAAAACCTAATTTAAAAAAAAGTAGTTACATTTTTTACCAAAGGAATAAAGTTTCAACAAAGAAAGAAAAGTATTTTCACCCAAGAAGAATAATTTTCTTCAAAAAAAAAGAAGATTTTTCAACAAAATACATGAATGTAGGAAAAATTACATTTGAACAAAAAGAAATGGAATTTGCAAGAAAATAGTAAATTTTTTCACAAAACTGTTGAATTTTTCAGCAAAAAATACCGATTTTCTATAATACAGTGGAATTTTCTACCAGAAAATATAGATTTTGAAGAATAAAATTAATTTTCCACAAAAAAGACGAATTTTTAAGGAAATACATGACTTTTCAACCAAATAGTTGAGTTTTCAACTGAAAAAGATGAACCAAAAGTGGCATAGTTCAATTTTTTAGTAAGAAAATCAATTTTTAACGAAAACAACGAATTTAAAAAAAATAGTTAAATTTTGCACCAAGAAATGTATTTCCAACAAAAAAATGATTTTCAACTAGGAAAATTAATTTTCTACACAGAAAAAAAGATAGCGCTATGAAAGATCAATTTTGAACAGAAAATGAATGATTTATATTTGTCAGTAGAAAAAGTTACATTTAAAAAAAAAATAATTTTCAAGAAAATAGTAGATTTTTGAACCAAACTGTTGAATTTTCCAGACAAAAAAAGCAATTTTCTATAATACAGTTGAATTTTCAACCAGGAGATATGGATTTTCATCAAAAAAGATAATTTTTTATCAAAAAATGTTATAGTTAAATTTCAAATAAAAAAATTAATTTTCAACAATAGAAAACGAATTTTCCAAAAAAAAATGTTAAATTTTTTACCAAAGAAATGAATGTCCAACTGAATAAAAGATTTTCGTCCAAAAAGATTAATTTTCTACCAAAAAAGACGATTTTTCAACAAATACATGAATTTGTAACCACATTGTTGAATTTTCGACACTACGAAGATCAGTTTTAAACAATAAATGAAATAGTTAAATTTTACTAAAAAAATTAATTTTTAATAAGAAAAAAAAAACGATTTTCAACAAAATAGTTAAATTTTTGACCAAATTGTTGAATTTTCAACACTATAAAGATTTATTTTTAACAGAGTAATTCCACTCTCAGCCTAGTATTTGAATTTTCAATCAAAAAAGTTGAATCCTTAACCAAAACCGATTAATTTTTAACCTAACGGTTGCAGCTTTAACCAAAAAAGAAAAGACGAATTTTCTACAAGACAGTTCAATTTTCAACTTGCAAATATGAATTTTCAACTAAAAGAAAACTTTTTTCTTTAATTAGTTGAACTTTAAACTAACAGTAGATTTTTTGAACATAAAATATGAATTTCCCACGAAACGTAATAGCTGATGTTTCAGCCAAAAGTTGAATTCAATAAAAAAAGATGAATTTTCAACAAAATAGTTGAAGCCTCATCTAAAATAGTTTAATTTACAAACAAACAATTACATTTCTAATAAAAAAGGATGAATTTTCAACCAACCAGAATAATTTTTTACCAAAAGACTAATTTTCAACAAAATACATGAATTTTCAACCAAATAGACGAATTTCTAACTAAAAAAGATCAATTTCCAATTTAAAATATCAATGCTCAACCAAAAATGGAATAGTTACATTTTTAGTTAAAAAAATTAATTCTCAACCAAAAAAACGTATCTTCAACCAACGAGATGAATTTTGAACTAAAATCATATAAAAAAATAAAAAAAAATAAACTCAAAACATAATTTTTTTAACCAAGAAGATTTATATACCATTAAGCCATTTCCCTTTCGGCGAGCCTCTAGGGGTAAGCGTGACACTACCCGATTCGGGTAGTGTTTCCAGGTGGATAGTTTCTTGTAGTAAATAACTACAAGTGTGGGCTCACCACACCCACGACCGCCAACAGCAACGCAGTAGTATCAGACGGTCACCCATCCAAGTACTAACCGCGCCCAACACTGCTTAACTTCAGTGATCTAACGGGAACTGGTGTTTCCAGCGTGGTATGGCGATTAATTTTCTGAAAACGGAATAGTTCATTTTTCAAACAGAAAGATGAAGTTTCATCCAAAAAAATTAATTTTCAACAAAATAGTTCAACTTTCAGCTAAATAGTTAAGTGTTTGACCGAAAAAGATGACTTTGACAAAATAGTTGCATTTTGCAACAAAAAAGTTAAATTTTCAAACCAAAAAGACGAATTTTTAAAGAAAACAAATTTTTCTCTCAAGAAAGAAATGAAATTACAACCAAATTATTTAATTTTTTAGGGCCCTGCCTCTGTTTCCCTAAAACCTCTCTTTTCAACAGTACCGTCAAACGGGGTAATTTCGGACATGTTGGGTAAATTCGGACATTCCTAAATTGATAGTTTAAATTACTTAAGTAGTGTGGTTTTAAACAGAATCTAGAAAACATCACTATGTTTTTGGACTGGAGAACCTTTACTTTCAATATTTATTATGCAAATGAGCATATAAATTATAAGATTCATCAAGAGATTGTGCTTGGAAGTGAAAGGCATATTAGGATTCTTGAAAAACGCGGAAATGTCACCTGAAATGTCACAACGTCGTTAATCAAGCCGATGGACTTTACCGCAAATTTAAATATATATTTTACATTTTAATTTTTAAATCTATTCTTTCATAAAATTTTGGAATAAAACCCCTTTTGCTTCCTCATAGAGGAAGCTTTGTAATGGTAACATTTTCTAACAAATTTAAATTCATTTAATTGAACCTTCCCCAATTTGAAAATGTCTAATACAATGTTCTAAGCAATTGTCCGGATGCGTGTGTGTGTGTTATTTGTGGATGTGTGTGCGTGTCTGTGTGTGTGTGTTCGGATGTGAGGATGTGTGCATGTCACACTTTTTTGTGAACACGATAACTTGAAAACGGTTGCCGATAAATTGATGAAATTTGAAGGGCTTATTTTTCCGACTGATATCTTGAAACTGACCGAAGGATTTCTAAAAATATTTGTTGCATTTTTTTTTAGCACTTAATAATATTTTAAAAATCGGTTTTATTAGTAAAACTTTTTTCATTGAGACAATTCAAAGTTGATGCTAGGATATAAAAGATTCCTTGGTTCGAGACGAATCGATTGACCTATACTATTAATATATTTTATTGAAGCGTAGGGAAGTTATGGTAATTTATGTATTTTAAAAATCGGTTTTTTATAGTAAAACTTTTTTCATTGACATAATTCAAAGTTGATGCAAGAATATAAAAGATTCCCTGGATCGAGACGAATCGATTGACCTATAATATTAATACATTTTATTGAAGATTAAGGAAGCTATGGTAATGCAAAATATTTGAAAATACGGTTTTTTATAGTAAAACTTTTTTCATTGACATAATTCAAAGTTGATACAAGAATATAAAAGATTCCCTGGATCGAGACGAATCGATTGAGCTATAATATTAATACATTTTATTGAAGAGTAAGGAAGCTATTGTAATGCATAATATTTGAAAATACGGTTTTTTATAGTAAAACTTTTTTCATTGACATAATTCAAAGTTGATGCAAGAATATATAAGATTCTTTGGTTCGAGACGAATCAATTGACCTATACTATTAATATATTTTATTGGCGCGTAGGGAAGTTATGGTAGTTTATATATTTTAAAAATCGGTTTTTTATAGTAAAACTTTTTTCATTGACATAATTCAAAGTTGATGCAAGAATATAAAAGATTCCTTGCTTCGGGACGAATGGATTGACCTATAATATTAATATATTTTGTTAAAGCGTAGTGAAGTTATGGTAATTTATATATTTTGAAAATCGTTTTTTTATAGTAAAACTTTTTTCATTGACATAATTCAAAGTTGATGCAAGAAAGGAAAGGATGTTTTGATTCAAGACGAATCGATTGACCTATAATATTAAAACATTTCCTTAAAGAGTAGGGAAGTTATGGTAATTTATATATTTTGAAAATCGGTTTTTATATAGTAAAACTTTTTTCTTCAATATAATTTAAAGTTGATGCAATAATATAAAAGATTCCTTGCTTCGAGACGAATCGATTGACCTATAATATTAATATATTTTGTTACGGCGTAGGGACGTTATGGTAATTTATATATTTTGAAAATCGGTTTTTTATAGTAAAACTTTTTTCATTGACATAATTCAAAGTTTATGCAAGAACAGAAAGTATGTGTTGATTCGAGACGAATCGATTGACCTACAATATCCATACATTTTATTGAAGAGTAAGGAAGCTGTTGTAATGCATAATATTTGAAAATACGGTTTTTTATAGTAAAACTTTTTTCTTCAATATAATTGAAAATTGATGCAAGAATATAACAGATTCCTTGCTTCGAGACGAATCGATTGACGTATAATATTAATATATTTTGTTAAAGCGTAGGGAAGTTAAGGTAATTTATATATTTTGAAAATCGGTTTTTTATAGTAAAACTTTTTTCATTAACATAATTCAAAATTGATGCAAGAATATAAAAGATTCTCTTAGTTCGAGACGAATCGATTGACCTATAATATTAATACCTTTCACTGAAGAGTAAGTAAGCTATTGTATTGCATAATATTTGAAAATACGGTTTTTTATAGAAAAACTTTTTTCATTAACATAATTCAAAGTTTATGCAAAAACAGAAAATATGAGTTGATTCGAGAGGAATCGATTGACCTATATTATTAATACATTTTATTGAAGAGTGGGGAAGCTATTGTAATGCATAATATTTGAAAATGCGGTTTTTTTATAGTAAAACTTTTTTCTTCAATATAATTCAAAGTTGATGCAAGAATATAAAAGATTCCTTGCTTCGAGACGAATCGATTGACCTACAATATTAATACAGGTTATTAAAGAGTAGGGAAGCTATGGTAATTTATATATTTTTAAAATCGTTTTTTATACTAAAAATGTTCACATTCTCATAATTTAAAGTTGATGCAAGAACGTAAAAGATTCCTTGATTCAAGAAAAATCGATTGATCTATAATATTAATACACTTTATTGAAGATTAAGGAAGTTATGCTCATGTATAATGTATGAACCATCTGTTTCTAACAGAAAAACTTTTTTCATCGACATAATTCAAAGTTGACGCATGAATAGAAAAGATTTTTTGATCATAAATTTCCGAATAGAATAATTCTGACAATTTAAAAAAAAAATCATAAAGCTGGCAAAGGGATAGGGTGCGACAGAACTCTTCCTCTTTCCAGCTCAAAAAATTATCATTTGTAATTCAAAACTTGATTTGTTTGATTTGTCTTTGTATTTCAAAAATTGTTTGTATTTTTTTGTAATTTTGTATTTTTTTGTAAATTTCTATTATTAAATTGAGCAAAATGAAGACTTTGGTTTCTCTATTATTGAAAAAAATTACTAATGCTTCCTCTATGATGAAGCAAATACATTTGCTAATGGGAAGCAAAGTGCTCGTGAAATGAGCACCATATAATTATAAATACAAACAAAGCGGAAACAGTCGAGATCGAATTCACAGCTAGTTTCTTTATATGTCTACACAAAAAAAACGCATTTCATATTGATGGTAGAAGGCTTATTACCCTATTTCTTGATACACCGGGTATATCGATTTGTCCAATCTTATCTTAATGAGGCTCTAATACCTGCAATCAACCTGTATGCGTTAAACAATAAAGTCTTTCGATTTCTGATATTTTTTAAAGATTAATATTCCTTGAGGAAAAATGTGATATATTTTTTAAGTTAAAAAACCGTTTAATTTTGAATTTGGTATTTCATGAAACAATGAGTTTGGGAAATTATTTCTGATCATCCATTAACGAAAACAAAATTTTTCTATCTTTAGTTTCAATTATTCAAAAATCAAAGCAATTAATATAGGTCATAGTTTAGGGATCATCCATAAACTACGTTACCAATTTGAGGGGGGAGGCACTAATTTTCAACTAAAAAGATCAATTTTCAAGAAAAGAAAAAATAATTTCTATAAATTAGTTCAATTTTCAACTGAAAAATGATTTTGCAACCAAAAAGATTAATTTTTAAGCATCAAGATTAATTTTCAACCAAAAAAGACGAATTTTCAATAAAATAGACGAATTTTCATCCCAGGGGTTCATTTTTAAACTAAAAGAGGTGAATTTTTAATCAAAAATGGACAAGTTAAATTTTCAGTTAATCAATTTTTAACGAAAAAAACTGATTTTCACCAAAATAATTTATTTTAAACCAGAGATAAATCTTCAACAAACAAATTAAAATGTAATAGTTGATATTTCAACCAAAAAATATTTTTAATTAAAAGCCGTTCAATTTTGAATTTGGAATTTTATGAAACAATGAGCTTGGGAAATGATTTCTGATCATCCATTAATGAAAACAAAATTTTTCTATCGTTAGTTTCAATTAATCAAAAATCAAAGCAAGTAATATAGGTATTAGTTTAGGGATCATCCATAAACTACGTTACCAATTTGAGGGGGGAGGCACGACAAAAACTGCGGTTGGAAACAGGTGGGGGGGGGGGCGCTCTTGAGGATTTAATAAAGTTTGCTACTTTTGCGAAAGATATCCTCGATTTTTCGTTTAAATTTTTGTTTTGGTTAAAAGTTGTACTATTTCATTGAAAATTTCATTATTTTGTTGAAAATGCAACTATTTTGTTAAAAAGTCATCTTTTTTGGTCTAAAATTCAACAACTTGGTTGAAATTTGAACTACCTTGTTAAAAATTTATCTTTTTGGTTGAAGATTCATTTCTTTGGTGAAAAATTTAGCTATTTTGTTGAAAATTCGTTTCTTTTTTAGTTGAAAACCAACTTTTTTTCAACTTGAAATTTAATTGTTACATTTGGTGTTGAAAATTTATCTTTTTTCGTTGAAATTTCAAATATTTGGTTAAAATTTATATTTTTTAGTTGAAAATTCATCTCTTAGGTTCAAAATTTAACTTTTTTTTTAATATTCGTATTTTTGTATTGCATTCAACTGTTTTTGATTCAAATTAAAATATTTTTTGTCCAAAATATCATCATGTGAATATTCATCACATTAATTGAAAATTTATCTTTAGAGTGAAAAATTTAACCAGTTTTTTTGACTGGAAATGTAAATATTACAATTTTGGTTGAACATTTTTTTGTTTTAAATAGAAAACTGATCTGCTCTATTCAAAAATTCAACTATTTGGTTGAAAATTCCTGTATTTTGTTGAGGATTCAACTTTTGAGGATTCATCTTTCCGCTTTGAAAATTGAACTGCTACGTAGAAAATTGCACTTTTTGGCTTGAAAATTCAACTGTTTGATAAAAGTTAAAGTATACAGTTGAAAATTAACTTTTTTGTTAAAAATTCTTATTTTCAGTTTAAAAATTAAATTATTTTGTAGAAAATACGTGTTTTTTGTTTGAAAATTTATATCTTCGGTAGAAATTTTGTTAGAAAAATCCACTATTTGCTTAAAAATTAAACTATTCATTTAAAAAATTAACAACTGGTGGAAATTTACTTTTTTGTTTAAAGTTCATAGTGTTGGTTTAAAAATTCAACTGTTTTGTAGAAAATTTGTCTTTTTGAGTAGAAAAGTAATTTTTTTTGAAAATTCATCTTCTTGGCTGTGGATTCAACTATTTGGTTAAAAATTCGTCTTTTTTGGTGCAATTCAACTGGTAGATAATTCGCTTTTTTTAAATTAATTTTTTAAACTGAAAATGTAACTATTCCATTTTTTGTTGAAAACTTTTTTTTTAATTCAACTGTTTGGTTGACAATTCAACTATTGGCTGTTGGGTAGAAAATCCAACTGTTTTGTGTTGGTCTTTTTAGGTACACATTTTACCTTTTGTTTTTAAAATTATTCTTTTCGGTTGTGTGGATTCAACTATTTTATTAAAAATTTGTCTTTTTTAATTCAATTAATTTGGTAGAAAATTCTTTTTTTTTTTTTTTGTTGGAAATACATTTTTTGAGTCGAAAATGTAACTATTCCATTTTTGGTTGAAAAATTATGTTTATTTTTTGAAAATTCAACTATTTTGGTAGAAAATTCAACTATTTGGTTAAAAATTAAACCATTTATTTGAAAAATTCACTACTTGGTAGAAAATTCACTTTTTTCTTGAAAATTCATAGTGTCGGGTGGAAAATTCTACTGTTGTCTGGAAAATTCGTCTTTTTGAGCAGAAAATTAATCTTCATTTTTGAAAAATCATCATTTCGTTTGAGGATTCAAATATTTTCTTAAAAATTCGTTTTTTGTTGAAAATTAATTTTGTAAACTGAAAATGTAACTATTCCATTTTTTGTTGAAGACTTATATTTTTTAGTTGAAAATTCAACTATTTGCTGTTGATTCGAACATTCAAATGTTTTGTGTTGGTCTTTTTAGGTACACAATTTATCTTTTTTTTTTGAAAATTCATCTTTCAGGCTGTTTGGATTCAACTATTTTATTACAAATTTGTCTTTTTTGGTTCCATTAAACTGGTAGAAAATTCATTTTTTTTTGTTTTGAAATACATTTTTTGAGCCGAAAATGTAACTATTCCATTTTTGGTTGAAAAATTATGTTTATTTTTTTCAAATTCAACTATTTTGGTAGAAAATTCAACTATTTGGTTAAAAATTCAACTATTTATTTGAAAAATTCACTACTTGGTAGAAAATTTACTTTTTTCTTGAAAATTCATAGTGTCGCGTGGAAAATTCTACTGTTGTCTGGAAAATTCGTCTTTTTGAGCAGAAAATTCATTTTCTATTTTGAAAAATCGTCATTTTGTTTGAGGATTCAAATATTTTGTTAAAAATTCGTGTTTTGCTGAAAATTAATTTTTCAAACTGAAATTGTAACTATTCCATTTTTTGTTGAAGACTTATATTTTTTAGTTGAAAATTCAACTATTTGCTGTTGGGTCGAAAATTCAGCTGTTTTGTGTTGGTCTTTTTAGGTACACAATTTATCTTTTTTTTGAAAATGTATCTTTTAGGCTGTTTGGATTCAACTATTTTATTACAATTTTTTTTTTTTTTTTTTGGTTTAATTAATCTGGTAGAAAATTCATTTTTTTTTATATATATACATTTTTTGAGCCGAAAATGTAACTATTCCATTTTTGGTTAAACAATTATGTTTATTTTTTTTTTTATTGAACTATTTTGTTAGAAAATTCAACTATTTGGTTGAAAATTAAACCATTTATTTGAAAAATTCACTGCTTGGTAGAAAATGTACTTTTTTCTTGAAAATTCATAGTGTCGGGTGGAAAATTCGTCTTTTTGAGCAGAAAATTAATCTTCTTTTTTGAAAAATCATCATTTCGTTTGAGGATTCAAATTTTTTTTTTAAATTCGTCCTTTGTTTAAAGTTAATTTTTTTAATTGAACATGTAACTATTCCATTTTTTGTTGAAGACTTATATTTTTTTAGTTGAAAATTCAACTGTTTGGTTGAAAATGCATCTCTCTTGATTAAAAATTACTTTCTTGGTGAAAATTTTGGACTTTTTTACTTTTTTTGTGATTTATTTTTATGGATTTTCATTTCTATTAAAAAAAAACCTTAAGCTTTTCTTTGTCACAATATTTTATTCATTTATGAATTCTGATAGATGATAACAAAAAAAAAGATATAAATAAATGTTATAAATGTATCGTAAGATAATAATCAAAGGCTATATGGTGGGAAAGTAAAACAGTTTCCAGATTATTATATAGAAAAGAAGAAGTATTTTCTCATTAAGGATTTTTATCGATTTTCAGAGATTTGCTATCAGTTAGAAACTTTAATGAGTTCTATAGATTCGAGTTCTGCAAAAGTTGAGAAAACAATTTATAAGTTTGGAAATAGATTCCAGAGATCTAGATTGTCACTTTAAGGTGTGACGGTAATAAAAAAGGCTTTCTGGAAAGTCGTAAAAAAATAATATTGAAACCTCCGTCATAATGAAAATTACTTTCAGAAAAAAGCTGGCTATCATTTGTTACAAAAATCTTCTTTTTTTGAATCTGGACTAAAAAGAAACTAATTTAAAAAGCTGAAATGTTTTCGCTATAAAAAGATACTGATTTGAAAAGTCGATTTTTTTATTAATAATGAGGGAGTTTACCGAGTTCTGCAAAAATTTAAATTTAATATATGAAAAATAGCTTTTTTTATGTAAATTATTAATAAAAGTTTATAATTCATTTGTAAAAAAAGTAAAAGAGTAAGTCATTCAGTTTGAAGAGAAAAAATTTAATATTTTATTTACTGGTCACTTTTTCTTGTGTAGTTCTGAATTTTGCAAACAACATTATTGTCTACTGAAAAAAAATTCAAAGTACGTGTTTTGATAAAATTATGTATTTGTTTACCAAATAGTGGAACTTTCAACAAATAAAGATCATTTTTTAACCAAAAATGAAACAGTTCAATTTTCAACCAAAAATATGAGTTTTCAAACAAGAAGGATTAAGTTTCCACTAAAAAGACAAATTTTCAAAAAAAAAAACATACATTTCCAACTAAATATTTGAAGTTTTAACTAGAAAAGGTAAATTTTCTACTGAAAGAAAACGAATTTTCAACTAAAAAAATTAATTTTCAACCAAAAGTGGAATAGTTAAATTTTCTGTTGAAAAAATTAATAGCTCAACAAAAAAAAGCGAAATTTCCAATAAAATAGTTGAATTTTCAGCCATAGACATGATTTTTCAACTAAAGTAATGAATCTTCAATCGAAAAAATTACTTTTCAACAAAGCAGTATAACTTAGAAGCAAAAAATATTTATTTTCATCAAAAAATTTTATATTCGATATTTCAACCTAAAAATATTTTAAATATTTGAATAATAAATAAAACACAGTGAATTTCAAACAAAAAATACGAACTTTAAATAAAATACTCAATTTTTAAGTTTAAAAATTAATTTTTAATAAAGCAATATAACCTTAAACCAAAAAATATTAATTTTCAACAAAAAATTGAATATTTGATATTTCAACCAAAAAAGATTTGGAATATTTGAATAATAAATAAAACACAGTGAATTTCAAACAAAAAATACGAACTTTAAATAAAATACTTAATTTTTAAGTTTAGAAATTAATTTTGAACCACAAAAAAAGAAAAAATTTCAATAAAATAGGTAAGTTTTCATCGAAAGAAATGAATTTGCAACTAAAAAAAAAAAATCTGTAACAAAAAATGAAATAGTTTAACTTTCAGTTAAAAAAATAATTTTGAACCAAAAAAAAGGAGGTTTGTACTACATACTTAAATTTTCAACCAAAAATATTGAATTTGCAACCAAAACAAGCGAAGTTTTCAATAGAATAGTTGAATTTTCAGGCCTAGAGATGAATTTTCAACTAAAGTAATGAATCTTGAATCAAAATTTCATTTATTTTTAAGTTTAAAAATTAATTTTTAACCAAAAAAGCGAAATTTCCAATAAAATAGGTAAGTTTTAATCGAAAGAAATGAATTTGCAACTAAAAAAGAAATGAAATAGTTCAATTTTCAGTTAAAAAAATAATTTTGAACCAAAAAAAAGGAGGTTTGAACAAGATACTTAAATTTTCAAACAAAAAGATGAAGTTTGAAACAAGAAGATTAATTTTCTATCAGAAAGTCGAATTTTCCACACAAAAATTAATTTTGTACAAAAAAAAATGTAGCAACGTAGTTAACTTTTCATCCAAAAAAATGAATGTTTTACCAAAATAAATGAACTTACAAACAAGAAAAATATTTTTCCAAAAAAAAGTCAATTTTCAAACACATAGTTGAATTTTCATCTAAAAAGATCAATTTTCAAGAAAAGAAAATCGAATTTTTATAAATTAGTTAAATTTTTAACCGAAAAATGATTTTTCAACCAAAAAGATTAATTTTTAAGCATCAAAATTAATTTTCGACGAAAAGAAACGAATTTTCAATAAAATACATAAATTTTCATCCCAATGGTTCATTTTTAAAATAAAAGAGGCGTCTTTGAAAGCAAAAAATATTTTTTATTAAAAGCTGTTGAATTCAAACAAAAAAGACGAATTTTCAACACATCTTGTAATTTTTCAAACAAAAAGGATCAGGTTTTAACCAAAAATAAAACAAAACACAAATTTTCAACAAAATAGTTACATTGAGAAGAAAGAATTTGAATTTTCGCTGAAGTGATTATAAAAAAATTGCTTAATTGTTATAAACAATTTATGTAAACAAATAATCCAGCATATCAGTATGTTGGAGACAAACATTATTTTGTATTAAATCGTTCTGATTTACTATTAAAGTGGTATTTAGTTACAAAGCAATTTTCATGATTTAAGAATTAATAAACAATTTATAAAATTATAAATAATTATGTAATCTTCTAAGGCCCATGAGCACATTAATAGAGATAACAAAAAAGTTTTTAGTGGGGTAGAGGAGTTCATTAAAAGATAATTTTACATAAAAACGAATCTGTTTTTTCAATTTATTAAACAAAAATTGTTTAAACAATATGTTCAAGTCTGTGAGTTACGGTAGGACAGATTACGCAATTCGATTTTGCGGAAAAAAATACATAAAGTCCATGAGTTTGATAATTTTTTTCACAACCCCATTTGTTATGTATTATAAATAAATTACGCAATTGTTTATTAATACTACAAAACAAATTGGGTGGACACCAAAATTGTCCAACACATGAACTCTATGTAATTTTTGCGTAAAATCGAATGGCGTATTCACTTTTTCCGTAACTCACAGATTTAAGCAAATTGTTTAAACAATTAAAAAATCAGATTCTTTTCTATAATAAATCATCTTTAAATAAAATGCTGTCAACTCAATATTAACTTCCTTGTTATAACAATTGTTCTGCTCATGGGCTTTAATATTATTGAAAAGTGTCTATAACTTTGTAAATTATTCGCAAGTTTTCTATTTATGACCATTTTTTGTTCCCAAATGCCACTCTCATAATAAAGTAGAACGATTTTAGTACAAAATAATTTTTGTGTACAACAAACTGATACACTGGAATATTTGTTCAAAAAAATTGTTTATACCAAAAAAGTAATATGTTGAATAAAATTGGTATGTTTTCTAAATATAAATAGTATATAATAATCCCTTGTGATTCCATGCAATCATTTAAAATTACATACATTCATTTAAAGTCCGACGCAATCCTTTAAAATTCTTAGTAAACAAATGCGATCCTTTAAAATACCTCGTAATCCCATGCAACCTTTTAAAATCCCATGCAATCGTTTGCAATCCTATGCTACCCTTTAAAATCTCATGAAATCCTTCAAAAACCCATGCTGTTTTTTAAAATACCATGCAATCTTTAAAATCCCCATGCGATCCTTTAAAATCCCACGCAATCCTTTGAAATTCCATGCAATCCTTTGGAATCGCATACAGTCAAATAAAATCCCATGCAACCCTTCAAAATCCCATGCAGTACTTTGTAATCCTTTGAAATACCGTTTAATCCCATGCAATATTTCAAAATCTCATTTAATCCTTCAAAAGCCCATGCTATCCTCTGAAATTCCATGCAGTTCCTTGTAATCCTTTAGAATAACTTTCACTCTCATGCAATCTTTTAAAATCCATTGCAGTTCTTTACAATCTCATACTACACTTTAAACTCCCATGCAATCCTTTAAAATCCCATGCAGTACTTTAAAATCGCAAACAATACTTGAAAATCCCATGCGATCCCTTGGAATTAGATGCAGTCCTCAGTAAACCTTTACAACCTTTGCAATCCTTAGCGATCCCATGCAATCCCTTGAAATCCATGCTATCCTTTAAAATCCCATGCAGTTTTTCGCAATTTGATAAAATACATTGTAATCTTATGTAATCTTTTAAAATCTCATGCAGTACTTTGCAGTCTCATGCTGCCCTTTAAATCCCGTGCAATTCTTTAAAATCCAATGCAGTCCATGGAAATTGCATGCTATTGCTTCAAATCCCATGCAATTCTTTTAAATACTATACAGTCCTTTTTAATCCTTTAAAATACCTTGTAAGCTTATGCAATCTTTTAATATCCTGTGAAATCCTTTGAAAGACCATGCTATCCTCTAAAATTCCATGCAGTTCTCTGTGATCCTTCAAAATATCTTTTAATTTGATTCAGTCTTCTAAAATTCTGTGCAATCCCTAGCATTCCCATGCAATTCTTTGATATCCATGCTATCCTTCAAAATCTCGTGAAATCCTTTGAAATCCAATGTAGTCTTTTTTAATCCTTTAAAATACATTTTAATCCTATGTAAGCTTTTAAAATCTCATGGAGTACTTTGCAATCCCATGCTGCCCTTTAAACCCGGTGCAATTCTTTAAAATCCAACGCAATCCATTGAAATTGTATGCTATCATTTAAAATCCCATGCAATTCTGTAAAATACCGTGCAGTCCTTTGTAATCCTTCAAAATACCTTTCCATCCCATGCAATCTTTTAAAACCCTATGCGATCCTTAGCAGTCCCATTCTACCCTTTGAAATCTATTCTATCCTTTAAAATCCCATGGAATACTTCAAAATCCCATGCAATCCTTTGAAATGGCATACAGTCCTTTAAAATCTCATCTGGTCCTTTGAAACTAGATGCAGTCCTCTGTAATCCGTAAATCCCTTTCAATATAATGCAGTCTTTTAAAATCCTTTGAAATCCATGCTATCCTTTAAAATCCCATGGAATACTTTGAAATTCTATTTCTTTGCAGTCTCATGCTACCTTTTAAAATCCCATGAAATTCTTTGAAATCCATACTATCCTTTAAAATCATATGGAGTCCTTTGAAATTCCATGCAATCCTTTTCAGTCCCATGTTATCCTTTCAAATCCCATGCAACCCTTCAAAGTCCCATCAAGTCGTTTGCAATCCTTTAAAATACATTGTAATTCTACGAAATCTTTTAAAATCCCATGCAGTCCTTCAGAATCCAATGCAATCCTGTAAAATCCTATGCAATCCTTTGAAACTGCATACAATCTTTTAAAATCCCACGAAATCCTTCGAAATTCCATGCAGTCCTTTTTAATCCTTTAAAATACCTTTCAATCCCATGCAATATTTTAAAATCTCATGCAACCCTTTAAAATCCCATGCAATCCTTTAAAAGCCCATGCTATCCTCTGAGAGTCCATGCAGGTCTTTGTAATCCTTTAGAATAACTTTTGCTCCCATGTAATCCTTTAAAATCCCATGCAATACTTAGCAGTCTCATGTAGTTCT